>JAHBCN010004255.1:0-65949 GCA_019359885.1 Listronotus oregonensis | reverse complement strand
GGTTATTTTATTTTTAAGTATTAATTTTGTAAATTTTATGAAAATTAAAAGCCTTTTTTGATTTTTGTATTTGAACCTCGTTTTGCTAAATTTGTAAAAATTTGGAAAAATTGGTTTATTCAAATTTTGAAAAATTAAGTTTTTAAATTTTAATAGATGCACTGAATTAATTGCTTCTTAATTAGAAAAACTATTTTTATTTTTCTTTTGATCCTAGACTGATCTGGGAAGAAAAATTCGTTATCTATAAGTATAACCAATTTTCCAGATAGCATTTTGCTTTTAATTTTCTAAGTTTAGATTTTATTTTTTGGAAAAAGGTTAAATAACCTCAAAAATAATTAATCATCTAAAGACTTATTAGTCGTTTGATTAATAAACACCGACTAATTAAAAGTGAAAGGAAAGTGAAAAACATTAGTGAAATCCGCCAAATAAACTTTTGTGAGTGAAAAACTTTTTAAAAGCACAGTAGGACTTTTGGTGCTATAAAAACAGATAGGCATTTAGCAAACTTAATTTGTTAAACAAAACCAAATTAAATTAATTAGTTTTTAGGGAAAATTTTGTAAACTATAATTTTAAGTTTTTATAAAACTGTAAAGGAGCTCTCAAAAACGACTGACAATTTTCCTATTTCCCTAAAATTTTCTTAAGTGCCAATTCTGCTCCCTTTTTAATTTTCAATAAATTTTCTTTTTATTAATTTTCCAAAAATGGAAAATTTTAATTCTAAAAGCATGCACCCTCCTACTTCTGAAGCTTTATTAGCTCATAACACGACCGGCACACATCGCCCTTTATTTTCATCAAGTCACATTAATGGGGCGGTGAACACTCATTCTGGTTCACCGGGAGGAAGGCGGGTTTTCCCCTCATCCTACGGGATGAATGTGACTTCCCTTGACAATAATACTTATGACAGTAACAATTTAATGTATAATGATATTAGCGATTTAGCGCCCAAAAATAGTTCTAGGTTTGAGGCCGCCACGCCGAAAGAAATCCAATTAGGGACTAATAGGACTTCGGGGAACGCGGTTTCTAAAACCCGTACCGGGCCTGGACAATCAGGATCCGTATTGGATAGAATTAAATTTTTTGAAACCATATCAGAGGCGTCCGCCGATAGCCTAAGCGGGATAAGACCCCTTAGGCCCAATACGCCTGATTATAATTTAAAAAATATTATTCCTCTTAAACAGCAAGAACCGGCTGATCGGCAACAGGGTCTTTTTTATCTTTGGACAGTCCACGAAGGCTGAGGCCTAAGTAATAACGTACCGTGGGTGTCCAAAGTGTGATGAGACGGAGTTTTTTTACACGGGACTTAAATATTTAAAGACTGAGAGGGCAAGGAAAAACTTCTGCGGGTAGCGGGTTCCATAGAGTGGACACTCTAAGGATGCAGGAACGAAGAAAGTGGGGCCTCTCTAGTTGAACTGTAAAAGGATGCATAAAAGTTGCACTACGTGTTGCTTTATTGGGAGCTGCCAGAGGAGGAATTATACTGGCCAAATCCTGTGAGCAGAAGCCGTGAAAATACCTCTCTATAGAAGAGCGACAGATCCCCTACAGCTCGACGGTCTGCAAGAGAAGGAAGCTTTTCTGTAAGCGTGAGATCATTATTAAGACGAACAGCTCTTTTTTAAATGGAGTCCAGAATGTTAAGTGTTGTAGGAGACGCCATTTCCCAAACATGAGAACAATATTCTAAAGAGGGTCTGATTTGGAATACATACAGAATATACAGATTGGAAGAGAAGAAATACTGTCTGGCTCGAAAGGGAATCCAAGCTTTTTAAAGCGCTGGGGTTGAATGTAATTGTTTGTGCCAGTTGCGGTTATTCTCAAATGCCAGCGCCGGCAAGATTAAACAACTCTTGTTTTGCAGAACTTGGCCGCTCATATGAAATGAGCATTGGCGAATTTTTTTCACGACAGTGAACATCACTGTGTTTTGGAGGTCCCATTCCAAGATAAGTTTAAGGTCTTGTGAGAGAGACACCCCATTGACCTACGCTTGGTTTCCAAATCAGGCTTATTGACTGGTTTGAGAAATTGAATGTTAGAGTAGAGCAAAACTATGAATGGGATTGATTGTTGAAGAAGAAGATCGTTGATGTGTGAAAATCAGGGGGGTCCAGTACTAAGCTCTGGGCACCCCATAATTGGTAGAAGGGGAAGAATGACTATGACCATGACCATATACGTCAATTAAAAGGAAAGGGGAGACCCAAGAGCAAAGCTTAGGTGGAAGACCGTAAGAAGGGAGTTTGTTAAGAAGCCCATCATCATGATTAAAAGCTTTAAGTATGGCAAGAGCAACGATCTGGGATTCACCAAAAAACTCAAGAAACTTGTTCCAGTTGTCCATACTGTTTGTCATGTAATTTTTTTTTTCAAATATTTTAAGATTTGAGCATTTATGAATTTTTCCATTACCTTACAAACAACTGAAAGAAGAGATATGTGTCTGAAGTTAGAAGGGAGAGTTTTGCATCCTTTCTTGGGAACAGGTTGCACACGTGCAGCTTTTCAGCACTCCGGAAAAATGCCCGTATCGTAAGAGATTCGAAAGAGGCGAGGTATAATTTATTTAAGACGGGTATCAAATGAAAGGATTTGCTGCGAAAGATACGAAAAAAAAAATGAGGTCACTCTAAACCCAATATGGCGGGCTTCCATCTATAAACTAAAAAATGAAATGAAAAAAATTAATTAATAGCAAAAAACATTTTTAAAAACAAGCTTTTATTTACATGTACTAAAATAATCTATAAATTAAATTAAACCCACTAATTTGTTACATTACACAATTATAAGGTTGTCGCCAGATTTACCTGTGATGATAAACAAAATACCTACCATAGTTTAAAGAATATACCAAAGTAGTATACAATATATTGTATATTCTTTAAACTATGTACCTACCATGTAACTTGATCTTGATAAAGGTAATTCTGAGGAATAAATTATTTATTCTTTCATAAAATAGGTGAATCTTGCAACAAACTTTTATATAATTTAAATTGTGTAATGAAATAAATTAATGATTTTGATTTAATTTATAGATATTTTCTTCTTTTCAGTACACGTAAATAAAAGCCTGTTTGTAAAGTGTTTTTTTACTATTAACTTCTTGAAATTTAAACAAGTGCTAGGAAAATCCAAAGCATTTTTAGTTAATTAAACCTAAACTATGGATAATTATTACGGAAACACTGGTAGTTCCTTAGACAATTGGCCCTGGCACCACATTAATTTAAAAAAAAAAAAATAAAGTAAACAAGAAATGTTTAATTTAAGAAACTTATTTTTTTTCTAAATTGATAACACTGACCCTGGTATTTTGTTTGTTTGCATAGACCTTGCTCCTACCCCCTTCAGCGTATAACCCTTGGAGATAAATTTTAGGAAGGTTGAATATAAAAATTCGCCATAACAACGTTTTAATTGACAAATAGGTTCATTGGTAATTTAACACAGTGGCGTAACATTATAAGAGATCATTAAAAAAAGTTTAAAATGGTGTAAGTCCTAGAATAAAAAATTGATGGCCAGTTAAGTTTTGCATAAAAGGTTTTAAATAAAAAAAAGTTTTTACACATGCATATCAAATCATACTTTTAAATGTTTTTTGGTATAGTTTTATATTAAAAAAGGTGATTAAAACTATCCAGCACAAAAGAAAAAAATTGAATCTTGTTGAAAGTGTTTTATAGCAAAATAGAGTTATGTTCAATTTTAAAGATAAATAAAGTCGACAGGTTTATCTGGTATTTTTACAAATAATGGATAATACATATGGATAGTTAGTACTAAATAAACAAAAATGTGTATAAAGTATATAATAAGCTTTTTACTCTATATTATAATACATTGTTTATTATAGGTTAAATAGAAACTCTTTGCATATTAAAGCAAATTTATAACCATTTTTTAAAATTTTTATTTTACGTGACTTCAAAAGTTTTTTTTTTTTTTAACAACAAAAACAAAGAAATAAGAACATACCTATTAACAAAACTAAAACCCTCGGAGGGTTAAAGGAATAGCAATTTTTTTTTTAATATAGGCTTATCAGTTGTTGCTACGGTGCTGGTGTGACATATTGAGAATGAATGTTTTTAACTATTATCGTAATTTTCTACTTTAATAAAAAAGTAATTAATTTTATTTATTTTTAAAACTGATTTAAGTAGGTACATATTTTTTATTGATTAAACTTAATAATAATTGCATTTTGTTTGGGTTAAAATATTTATAAGTAATTAGTCATATTTGATTAAAAACCAGCAAAAAAATGACATTCCTTGAATATGGGCAAAAAATGTGATATTTAAAAAAAATCTATGACGTCATAATCAATACTTAATTTAAAATGTAGTAAGGTTTTTTTTTTAAATTAAAGGTTTTTTAGAATGTTATGCAAAGAAAAACTAATAGTGGAGTAAAATTTGGAAGAAAAGTCTTAGTTATCGAGAAAAAAACCGGCGTAGAACCAAACCAGACTTAGTGGGATTCTTTAATAAGGTAATCGTGTACACGAAATCACTTTTTACGACTTTTTTTTAGTGGTCGAGAGTTTTTTTATTTCGAAAAAATCCAAAAAAATCGGTTTTCAATAAAACACGTATTTTAACTTCTCCATTTTCTCTATTTTTAATAATATTCATGCTATCAAGTTAATTTTTTTTTAGATTAAATAAAACACAATGGCCTTCAAAAAACGTCCCACTTGAAGCTGATATTTTTTTTTTAAAATTTTTTAAAATAGTACGAAACTCAAAATTGTTATTTTTAGTAGCGTAATTTTAGGCAATCGAGAAAAAAGTTTAATATTTGAAAATTTATACATACATGCTGCGTACAAATTGTAGCTAATGTTTAAAAAAAGTTTTTAAAACAAAAATTTTTTAGATTCCTTTTATAGTATTGAGTCAGTAATATTTTTTTAACGGCCAAAGTCATATTTTTGCGCGCTTGGGCTTAGCGAGCCGGCCGACTAAAAAAGATCTTACGGTCCGGTGGAAGTGTAGTAGGTACTTAAAGTTGTACAACAGGTTTAAACGCAGATCTAAGGGCTGCTTGTTGTTTAGAAAAGAAAAAATTTTAAATATCCAAAACAGGTGGGTAGATTTTTAAACCCATATAAAAATATCAACCATTGTTATTAATTACCCACCTAATAAGAAAGGTTTATTCGATTTTTTTTTTTATTGGTTGCTGGTAAAGAAAACCACCCAGGGGATTCGTTTTTTTTTTGATTATACATTCAAAACTTTTATTTTTTAAACATTTTTAGCAACAAAAAAATTGCGGATGCTTTGTGTGTTTTAATTAAATTTGAGAAATATAGTACATACATTAAATAGAAACTAGGGCTTCGTTAAAGGTCTTTTTAAACAGGAATATATAATTCTTTTTCCATATAAAGAGATGATACGAAGCTATTCTTGACATGTCTGAATGCTGCTTGAATAAGCAATGTTGCCAGACTTTTTGTAATAATTTGTTATTATTAAAGGTTGTTTTTATATAAAAAACTAACCAGAACTAACAAACAACAACTTTCAAACTATGATCTAGTTCTGGTTAGTTCGGTTAGGTTTTCCTCGTTAAATTGTAATTTTTTATTATAAATGCGCCGTTCTGGTTGGTCATGATTAGTGCTGGTTAGTTAAAGCGGCTTTTTATTTTCACTAATTATATTTGTAACTGGCGAAATTCAAATATTTTTTTATTTTTAAAGAAAAATCCTTTGGTCGGAAAGGTTTTTTTTTATAAATTAATAATATTTGAATAGATGCACTATTTACGATGTAAATCGTAAATAGTTAAAATAAAATGTCAAATAATGACCAATTTTTTTGAATTTTTATTGCGCTTTTCTTGGGGAAAACTACATCATCCCATTTTTTGCCTTAAATAATAATACTTAAAGAATATTTTACATTGCAAATTTAAAAATCGTCCAATTCCGTGGGTGATTTTTTTTACAGACCCAAAAAAGTAATATGTAAGTAGTTATTTAGGCGCTTCATTAGTACTTTTACGTAAATTTAATCCATTTCTGCCTTAAAACTTTAATAATGATATTGCAGGAACGAAATTTACACTCCTTACAACATTTTAGTTCTTCTTTCACACAAGTACATGTTGGAAATTCAATTTTAGGTTGACATAAAGCCATTGCACTACGTATTATGCAGCAGCTCTTAATAAAGTTTAAATTTTGGACATTTCTTTGGGAAGTAAAAGATATATCTGAACATCACTACCAATACTCGCAGAAAAGGTAGATATTGTCGAACTATTTTCGTGTAGGTTCGGAAACCGTTTTCCTATTTTTGTGCGATTATATGTTTCTTTCAGAGATGTAGTGGTTGTAACATAATTTATGATATTTCTCATCAAACGCAAATAAATCTTTATAGCCACGTAATTTAGATATCATATTAATGTCGTTCCTGTTCCTGACAGCTTTATTACTTTTTTGATAAGTAGCTTTTCTACTACCTAAAAAAATTCAGTACTATGTAAAAAAATAAATACCTCAAACAGGATTTATAAGGATAAAATTAAAATTCGTATTTTGTTTCAGTACAAAATATAAACTAATAAAAAAAGGTACCAACTATAGTATATGAAGGTACCTAATAATATTTAAATTACTTGTTTAAACAGATTTTTTATATAACTTTTCTTCTTTTTATTTTTACTATTGCTGCAAAAAAAAAACACATTTTTCTAATATTAAAACTATCGCATTTAAGTTTAGTGTCACAATAATTTGAAGGACCGGCGCGGCGCCACTGTCTGATTGCAAATTATGATAATAGTTTTGAGAATCTGTGTAAGTTTTACGACAGTCTTTATGATATTTTATTTTAATTTCGCCATTTAAATATCATCTTTTTTGACAGTTTTTTTTTTTGCTAGATTGTCCTGCCTTTTTTCAGCACTTAATAGTAATGATAACAACCCTTGTATTCTGGGGTCATGCTTTTAAACCCTTTTTTTGGCCCACGGACCAAAATATAGTTATTATTTTTTTTTTTAATAAGAAATTTTTTTTCGCGGATCGTAAAATTTCTCCGCGGACCACTTGTGCCATGGTGGTCCCCCGACCAGCGGTTGAGAATAGCTGTTCTAGGTTTTTTTGAAACAGATTTTATCCGTCATACACAATTTTCTACAAATAATTCCTTCATTGTTTTAAAATTTTAAATACATACAGCACACTCTAAATTTCGACAACCACCACTACTAAGGGTTATTTAACTACGCACGCTATCCGCATGCGGGGCTTTTTGGGTCCCGATAATACTTTTTACGTCTGAAAAAAAAATCGCTGTTGCCAAACGATACGCTCTAGGAAAAATTTTTTTTCAAAAACTTTTGTTATTATTTGGCTATATTTTCTTCGCTGCATGTATCAAAATATTTTCAAAAATAAAAAAGTTTATCGATGGTGAAAATTTCAATACCAAAAATATTTATTTTTAGTTTATATGTTTTTTTAGAGGAATGAAAGTGCGAATTGTGCCCAAACTGTTTATAAGGTTAAAAAGCGCTACAGTGTGGGCTTTAATTTTTAAAACACAAAAAAATTTCGGAATTTTTTGATAGTTTTAAAGTTATGGCGGGGAAAAAAAAAAATCAATTTTTTTACAAGTTAAAAAAATCAATTTTTTTTAAATTTTAAAAAAACAAAAAAAAAAATGTCGTAAAATACGATTTCATGGCCGGTGACATACTCAAAGAAACCTAACAGGTTTGATCTGGTTCTAAAAAAAAAAAAAGACACGATAGACTTACGGAATCGCTCCACCATAAAAAATTAAAAATCGAACGAGGGTAAACTGGACAGACTCACGTTATGACTACCAGTGGCCCATTGGTTAGTAGCCGACCATCAAGAAGAGATAAACATACATTTTTATTTAAACAAAGAGGAAGGTAAGTAGTTTGTTTGTTTTTTGTTTAGTGCCGACATAATTAAACCCCTTTCCAATAAAGGTAGGTAGGTAGGTTTAAAGTGAGCGGTATGGGCGCACTGCCGCGCTCGACAGAGAACTACGACCCGACTCGTGGGAAGAAAATGGAAGGAGAAATAGAAAATAAAATTAGCTGCAGACAAAACATAAAGAAGACACAAGATGAAGATCCATTTGCGATGAGGGACTCTATTAATAGAACCCCTCCTAGGATGAGAACGTTTTCCCTACCAAATATGGAGGAAAGCTTTGACGGAGAAAATACCGTAATAGGCAGAAGCCTGAAGAAACGAAAAAGAACTGATAAATGTCTTGACGTTAATATAAATCAATCATACGAAGCATCAAATGTCAAGACCACAATAGAAAACATTATCAGCCAACTAAAAAAATTGGACCAAGTTGTAAGGGAAATGTACAAACCAAAACAAGAAGTAAAGGAAATATCGATCAAACTAACGATGTATGCCGAATATTTTACACAGGGAAAAGAACTGGCCGAGTGGCCGTACTGTGTCGGTGACGAGTCAAAGCATGCTTTGCAAGAAGAAAACCGGAGACTTAGAGAGCAACTGGAGACCGCAGAACTTAAACTCATGTACCAAACAGAAGAGGTCACACGCAAGCAAAACAATGCACAGTGCGCTGAATGTAAGAATACACAGGAGAAACTTACTCGTAGAAACTTACTAAAAAATGGTGACTCTTTCCAAAGCTTCAGGCAGGTAACAGAGGATGACTGGAGCAATGAAATATTCCCCAAAATTAAAGTAGTAAACGGTAGTATTTTGGACTCCCCAACCGATGAGGGACTAATACTCCCATACACACGAAGTTTTGACTCAAGCAACCGAGCTATTGGCAGAGCCATTGTCAAGTTTGGTGGAAAAGAGGTCCTCAAAAAGCAAAACAGAAACAAAGGGGAAGTAGCTCTGATGACTCATACACTAGGTTTCCCAAATGAAGAAGAAGGGACAACCTATGTAACGAGAAATATATATTATCCTGTACTGACCAATGACAATCCAAAGGAAGAACCAGAAGACTCGGATATGTTCAAGACACTGAAATTCATTAAAGCCTACATGCTTAGGCATGAAAAATACAAGCTGTCCGTACCAGAAATGGAAGGGGTGTCTGGACTAACGCTCACCCGAATGATGGAATACCTTTTTACGGATAGTAAGATACAGGTCACAATATACAGAGCGGCTGATAGACAGAAGAGGCAAGAGACTACAAAAATTTTGAAACCAGGGAATGGAACTAACGGCGATGAAACCAACCCGAGGACGACGATCCATCAAACAAGGCCAAACCAAGAAGCGCTTCTTGTCAAAATGAAGGGCAAGACATATGCTGACCTACTAAAAATTGTGAAGCAAACTGTCAATCCAAGCGAAATTGGCGTAGACGTAAAAAGAGTAATTAAAACAAAGACTGATCAACTTCTAATTACAGTACAAAACGGATTGGATAAAGCCGAAGTTCTCAAACGAGAGATATTGGAGAAGTGCCCGGACGCCGCAGTGTCAGTAAAAGTAAATAAGAAAGTCATTCATTTGAAAGGAATGGACCAAATAACAACAGAAGATGAAATTAAATATGCTGTTTCAAAAGTAGCTGGTCTTGAAACAAACCGTTTCGAAGTGAGAGCCCTTAGACCTGCTTTTGGAGAACGACAAAATGTAACCATAGTCACGACAGAAGCCGATGCTGACAAGCTGCTGAAATTGGGACACATTAAAATTGGCTGGTCTACGTGCAGGGCTATCGAAAGAAAATATGACCTTAAATGCTTTCGCTGCTGGGGTCTTGGACATATTAAGACCGAATGCAAGGGACCAGACAGAGAATCTCTATGCTTGAAATGCGGGAAACCCGGACATAAAGCTACTGAGTGCAAAAATAATCCGTACTGCTTAATGTGCAAAATTGAGGGACATCAAACGAGCAGCTCGAACTGTCCAGAAAACAAGAAAAGGAGATCAATGGGGGTATCGACTGCAACGACTAAACAGAAATGCAAATACTCCAAATAAACACAAACAGGAGTCGTCAAGCTCAAGATATGGCTTTGTCTACAGCCGGGAGTATTGGGGCCAGTATTTTATTGATATCAGAGCCGAATATTGCAGCTATACGCGGCAGAAAAGACTATATTCAGGGAAATGATCTTAAAACAGTCATAAAAGTCATAGACAGTAACATCTCTATCAGAGGACAGGGCAGCGGACCTGGCTTCACTTATGTAACTATAGAAGGAATGACGGTATTTAGCTGCTACTCTTCTGGAAATGATAATATTGAGGACCTAGAGGAAACCCTATACCACATAGAGATGCTAATACGAAGACAGAACCAAAGAGCCATCATAGGTGGGGACTTTAATGCAAAGTCACCTCAGTGGGGCATGTCATAGACAGATAGAAGAGGACAGTTAGTAGCAGAGTGGGTAGCGGCAAACAGTCTTAGTATTCTTAACCAGGGGACTAAGCCTACTTTCCAGAGCCAAAACTATGGCTCGATACTGGACCTGACTTTTGCCACCGAAAATATTAAGCCAAGAGTAACGAAATGGGAAGTGCTTGGGGAAGAGACCCTAAGCGACCACAATTATATTGCACTCAAAATCCTTGAGGAGAATCAAAGACGGGAGCTAGGGACTCTACTCCAAAATCGTGGATGGACACTAAAGAAGTTGGACCGACAAAAACTCCAACAGACTCTACAAGAACTAGAAGTGCCCTCGAGAGTACAGGGCGCAAGTGACTTTACAGCGACAGTGAGCAAAATCTGTGATAGTGTAATGCCAACGAGAAGAAGAAATACCAGAAAACAACCTGTCTACTGGTGGAGCGATGAGATCGCTGAGCTCCGTCGAGATTGCTTGAGAAAAAGACGAGAATATACTAGAAATGCTGCCAGAAACCCACTTAGGGAGATCCACATTCTTTGGGAATCGTATAAGGAGAGTAGAAAAAGGCTGAGAGACAGGATAAAAAAAGCAAAAACAGACTGCTGGAAAGTACTCTGTAATGATGTAGATCGCGATATATATGGAGATGGGTACAAAACCGTAATGAAAGGAATGTTGGGCTTTCCCCCCAGAGTACAACTGACCATGGATACCATGAAAGAAGTTGTTAGACATTTGTTTCCTGTACACGAAAATGTAAATTTTGTATGTGATAATAGTTCTAGATTTTTAAACTTTACAGGGCACGAACTTGCAGAAGCCTGTGAAAAAATTAAAAACAAAAAGGCGCCAGGCCCTAGTTGCATCCCGCCAGTAATATTCAAAGCAGTTGCATTGAGCCAATCAGACTACGTCCTTTCAGTCTACAATGAACTCGCAGAGCAGGCCATATTCCCAATAGAGTGGAAAAGGGCCAGATTAGTACTCCTGCAGAAAGGCAACAAGCCACTGGAAAATCCCTCATCATTTTGACCCTTATGTCTCTTGGATGTGGAGGGTAAACTATATGAGCAGCTGCTGCTTAGTCGCCTCAATTTAGAACTGCATAGAACAGGAGATCTTTCAAACAGGCAATTTGGATTTCGAAAAGGGAAACAGACCGTTGACGCGATTAATGAAGTTCTGAACATTGCCAGAGAAGCAGCATGTAAGGCTGGCCGCATACATGCAACTTTTAGTCGAGCAACTGTTTAGTCGCACGTTAAAAGTATATGGAAATGTATGTAGGTGCGCATATTAGCAACTAGATAGTTGTTCGACTAAATAGTCGTAAAACCACATCGATCGCCTTTTGATTAATCAGTCGCGCAACTATCGCGACGGTTCAATGAGTATTGCCATGTATTGGAGTGCGCATATGCTCAACTGAACAGTCGTCCTACGGCTATTCAAACAAGTACATAAATCGATAGCGACTGAATTGACTGTATGCGCACCTTCGGCGACTAAACTGTTTGGTCGTCATAAAAATCGCACAAGCACGCAACTCGACTAAACAGTTGCCCCACTAAAAAGTTGTATGTATGCGGCCGGCCTCTCACACCAGCACACCGCAGACTCTGCGCACTTATCACACTGGATGTAAGAAACGCATCTAATAGTGCTTCGTGGCAGCTCATCCTAGAGGAGCTGAGAAACAGGTCTGTTGACGAAAACTTAATAAGCATAATAGCCTCATACTTGTCCGAGAGAGAAATTATCCTGGAAACAAAAGAATGTATTAAGAGTGTTTCACTGACAAGCGGTGTCCCCCAAGGATCAGTCTTGGGCCCAACCCTGTGGAACATTCTTTATGACTCATTGTTCGATATTGAAATGCCGCAGAATGTTACACTTGTGGGCTACGCAGATGATGTGGCTATGGTTGTTACAGCGAAGGGGGAAAACGCACTTATGTATTCGGCGAATACAGCTCTTTATCGTGTAGCCAACTGGATGAGGAGAAAAAAGTTAGAGCTGGCTCCTGAGAAAACAGAGGCAGTATTGCTAACAAAAAAAAGAAAAATACTGCCAATACATTTCGATCTGCAGGGAACAAGAATTGATGAATGTGTTCTGGTGTCCCTGTCTTCTGGAGAGTATGACGAGCAGACGATTAGATCCATCATGCCCTCCTCTCCCGATCTAGTGACGTGGGTAGTTACCAGGTCCTTGTTACAGGAACCAGATGTTCTTTCTGAGGCCGCATCTCCGGCCTTATCCTATGAAAACGGTCCTATCCGCTTTCTGTTTAAAGCCAGGGATCCCTTTTTCCTATAAAGGCAGTTCTGTCCGCAATCTGTTTGGATTCAGGGAACCCTTCCTAAGCACCTGTTTGTTCGGGATGGATTAGCCCTTCCCCGTGAACCAGGCGCCGGTGATTTCAGGGGCACCTTACGATACGGATTCACCCGTTTCGGTCGGCGCACCTTTGTCTGCTTGTGACCTTGAGTGGCACCTCTCGAAACGGATTTATCCGTTTCGGTCAGCGCACCTTTGTCACTTTTTTCCTATGAAAGTGGTTCTGTCAGCTTTTTGTTTGGAGCTAGGGAAGTAATAGTCCACCACGGCAGAGCACCGCATTACCGCAGTAAGGCTAGATACTCTGAGAGGTCGCCCTGTATCTCAGAGGCACCGTTGGAGACACCTGTTTAAGGCACAGGATGTCATTCACTCATCAGCACGGTATGCTTCATCTTAGCTTCGGATCCCGTTCCATACGCTAGCCAAAAGAGTTGCCGATAACACAACGACGATGTGTGAACACAGCGGCTGGGACCAATAAAGGTAAAGAAATCTAAGTAGTGAGTGGAAAAATATCGTATGTTATTTGCCAGACGCGCAATCCCTTTTTTTATGTTTTTATATATTTTTTTTTTGTTTTGATAATGCAAATGGAAAGAAAAAGTATGTAGCAAACACCACTGGGGAATAAAATTTATTTTATATATGAAATTTAAGATTTCGAGATCGATATGACTTCGAGCTGCATGAAAAATATCCTCTTCTCCGCAAGGGTGGATTTACGCAAAGGCTGAGAAGGCTGAAGCCTAGGGCGCAAATATTACGAGCGGCAAATTTACGATTTAATTTTAAAAAAATGTTATTGTAAATTAATAAAAAAATTAATATCTTACGACTAGATAAAAAAAACCTGAAATTTCTTTAGGGAATAAAGACTTTGTATTTCGTGCAATTTTTTTTTATTTAAAAATCCTAGCAGAGCGCTTTCGGTATAACCATCATCAGTGCTATTCGTCGTCAAGCTGGAGTCGTAGCAATTTGAGCAAACAAAACATGTAGTAGGACTTTAGTAAACTATCTTACATTTTCCCTTATTAAAGAGTGAATTTTAAAAAGAAACTACTAAAGTCCTACTACATGTTTTGTTTGCTCGAATAGCACTGATGATGGTTATACCGAAAGCGCTCTGCTAGGATTTTTAAATAAAAAAAAAGGAACGAAATACAAGCTCTCTTCATTCCCTAAATTTTTACGTGCACACAGCCACAACCAAGTTTCATTTAAAATTTGTTTGTTTTAAAATTGTTATTTAATTTCCTGTATGTTTTACCTTTGTTAAATTTGTTTATTAAATTTTTATAAGAATTACTAGTGTAGTTTACATTCTTTTAATGCTAAATTTTTCGTTCTGATGTCCAAATAATATTGACATATAAGAGCTGCAAAAAGTTAAATCCGGCCCTGCTTTTTTGGTAAAGCCGTTTAAAGGTTTTATATTATACCAATGCAATTGCTTTATAAAAATTTAATAAGGCTGTCAACTCTAAATAAACAGTATAGCTGTGTGTCCGGTTATAAATTTAACCCACCATTAACTTTTTTTATTTGACGTTTGTAAAAAATGAATTCAGTATAAAAATTTAATGTTTCAAAATATTTTTTTTAACAAAACTTCTTTATACTTGTACAGGGTGTTTCAGAAAGTCTGGAGAGATACAATTATCTTATTTCAAATGAGTCTCCAATTTTGTTTATCTGAGATTTGCATTCTCCTTTAAATTCCAAACATTTTTTATGTAGCATACCCTATATCTGATATTTATAGTTACATCACAAAATACAAAAAACCGTAAGCTTTATCATTATCACGTGATATCGCTATGTTTCTTGATTTTATTAATTAGCCATGAAATTTGACATATCTTTTAAATAAATACAATTAAACCATATTTAGTTACTACCTAATTTAGTTACAACTCTTTCGCAGCCTCACACACAGCTATATTCCCTTTGAGCGCTATTTTGATTATAATTATTCCTAACATAAAATGTATAAATGTTTTTTCTTTCTTGTTCAGAATAACCCATAGTTGAATAACATTTTACCAAATATAAACTAATGTTAGTATGTAAGAAAGTCATTTGACGGATATGTCAAACTTCATGGCTAATTGATGAAATGAATAAACATAGCTATATAGCATGATAGTGATAATAACAAGACTTATAGTTTTTTACATTTTGCGATGTAACAATTAAAGTCAGATATATGATATGCTTCATAAAAATGTTTAAAATTTCAAGAGGAATGCAAATCTCAAATAAAAAAAGGGGACTTATTTAAAATAAGATAGATAGGACCACGTCCAGACTTTCTAAAACACCCTGTATAGGTGAAAGAAAGTTTAAAAAAAATATTTTAAACCACTTAACTTTAATACTAAACTTGTTTTTCCTAAACGTCAAATAAAAAAGTTAATGGGGGGTTACATTTATAACCAAACACCCTGTACAAGAACTGAACACACATATTTGTAACTTTACATACTTTATTAAAAAAAGTGAAATAGCTACCTTTTTTTCCTATAAAATCTAAAAGAAATGTTTAAAAGAATGACTTAAATTGAAACAAAAGAAATACGACATAAAATCACCACACCATCAGACACCATATTTATTTGTTGGTTTTCAGAAGCTTAAACTGTCAAAATACAAAAAAGCCATATTCTGTCAAAGTCTAGTGTCATCGTAATATCAAAATTATTAGAATTATACATGGTGATTCATAAGGAAATGTCAATACTCAGGTACGTCCTCAGAGTCCAAAAATAAACATAAAAGTCTATACAAATATGGGTCCGCAAGGCCTTCATTTCCGAGATGCAGGGTAATCACCCCAGAGCTGGACATGTGCTTAGTAGAAGTAAAAGGTAGAATTTTTAAAAATTGTAAAACCTAGCTTATGTTTTGCCGAACATAATTTAAGAACAATAGTTTTATTAAAAATTAAAATACATTTTGTTTTATTTTTTTTAAATCTTGCTATAATAAAATCAGATGCGTTGTAATTTTTTTTTAACTCAAATATCTCGAAAACGGTTGCTCATATCAACTTTTAACAAGTATACCTTTATAACGTAAAAATGACAAAACAATTATTTAATTTACTTAAAAATGTAATACAGGGCCGTACCAAAAAGTTGTGATTGTTTAAAATAGTAAAAAGACGTGTAGGTGGCGCCCCCTACAAGTAAAAGCCGTAATAAGATTAGATTCGAATCCGTTATACCAAAAAACCCCCGAAAACCAATTGTTACCCCAATTTTTACATTATCATAAATTTTATTTAAAAAATTAAATAAAAATTTTAACACCCTGTATTTCAAAAGCGAAGGCCTTGTGGACCCATATTTTTATGGGCTTTTATGTTTATTTTTGGACCCTGACTACGTACCTAAAGTATTGACATTTCCTCATGAATCACCCTGTATAATAATGTTACCAGGGCAGTAGCCGGAAATGCTTTTCGGGGCAATAGGGAGGGGGGAGGGTTGCCAGTGACCATGTGGTCTTCCGCCCCCTACCGCTCGAACACTTACGCAAAAATTATCAGATTGTGTGATGTATAATATGTGGCTTGGAGTTTGGGCTACTCTTATATGCCTGCTGTGCAACGAACTTTGATCCTAAAATTTCGGAAACGGGACGTTTCTACACCCAAAATCCCAGAATATTAAATATGTATATATTTCACTTTTACCAATATGAAGATATAAAAAGTAGTAATAAACGGCATAAAAAAACACGAGCGAATTCTTTATCGTCCATAAAAACCACGTAATATCAAATTGCAGATCGACACCTTTAAAACTTTTCAATCTATGTCAATATTTTACTTTAACATCCTGTATAGAGCAACCTTTTATTAGGTTATATTTGGTTAAAGCGTATTTTTTTAAGCCTAAAACGTACAGTTAGTCCCTTTATTATCAACCACCCTATACAGGGTGGGCATATAAGCGAGGTAAGCGGCTGTATCTCAGGGCCTGTAAATCTGACAACAATGGATTTTTTTTATTATTATAAAAGTGGCCATGAGAAAATTCTGGAAATTATTTTCAAGTTCCCTTTTTCACCGCTAGAGGGCGTTACTAAAAATTAAATAAGGAAAACGTATTTTTTTTCCGAAAACCCATATATTAGCCTATATTTTTGATTATACTGTTAGAAAGCCTAGAAAATCCTCTATTATTTTTGGATTAAGGCTCATTGGCGTACGACCGATAGTAGGGGTGGGGCAAGCTCTTGAAAGTGTAATCATTAAATTCGGTGTAAATTTTAAACCACTTATTCGATTTTAGCAAATTAAAATTTGTTTGCAAGATAAATAAGGCTGTTTTAAATATCCGTTCTCCTTATCGCTTTACAGTTCCCAATAAAAGAGCTAGAGGGCGCAATTCGTAATAAGATATCCAGTTTTTTTCATTTTACTGCAAAAATTTAAATCGAACGGCATATTTTTGACATCATATTTAAAAAGTAGATAAAATTTCCAAAAAATATTGTGAAAACCCGACGATGATATCTTTGCTCGTTTTAAACTTATGACGAATTAAAGTTTTTTTTCACGCGCAGAGTCAAAACTTATGTACCGCCATCTAGCGTTCGGCCCTAGAATGTCTAATTAACGTTTAGTAGGCGGCAAAAACAAAAGAAATTTTCAAATAATATTTTTGAAACGTCAAGTATTTATTAGATACTTTTAATTCTTGTCAATTTGGTATCTAAATATTTTTTGCGCGACTTTTTTGTAAAATGCCTCTTACAAATGATGAAGATCTTGATATGATTGCGGTTTTCTTCGAGTGCTTTCAAAATGCAGCAATAACTGAAAGACAGTATGCCATTCGGTATCCAGATCGCCGTCATTATGGCAGATGAGTATTTCCACGATTGGTACAGCGACTACGCGATACTGGGAGTTTTAGTCGGCCCAGATTTAGAAGGCGTCGCACTACTGGAAGAACGGAAGAAAAAATTATTAATGTGTTGGCCTACGTAGAATTTAATAAGCATATTGGAACTCGGGCGTTATCTTTAGATTTGGGAATAACTCAAACTATTGTTCGAAATATACTAAAAGACCACAAGTAAGTAATTGCATTAATGCACCTTTTGGTAATTGTCTCGAAAGTTGCCTCCTCTCCGATTTTGACCAAATTTGGTATACGGGGGTTTTTTGGGGCGCTGATTATGAATCTGCAAATTTTTTTTGGTAATTTTTTAATTCCCCCACGGTTTTATTGAAATTTTGTATACTGGGGTTTTTGGGTAGCTGATCACGAATCTGAAGTCAAATTTGTCGGACACTTTTAGTTTTTATGATATCGCCCACTCGGACCTAACCTCAAAATTGTATAAACTTTCCTAAATTCCTCCTTCTAAACGATTACAGCCAAAATTGAAGATTTTATGGAAATACACCTATTATTTTATAAGATAAATTTGATTTCACCTTCATTTAACAAATATTTTTAATAAAAAATAGCACAAAAAATTGTATTTTACTTTTAAAAATACAACAAAATTGTCTAGTGATTTTAGACAGTTTTGTTGGTACGCCAGGCAACCAAGAAACAATTGAATGGCTTCTTTTTCAAATTTAAATCCCGAAAAATAAAAATAATTTAAATTTATAAAGTAGGCCATTTAATTGTTTCGCGAGTGTCTGACGTACCAACATAAAACTCTCAAATCACTAGACAATTTTGTTGACATTTTTAAGAGTAAAAATAATATTTTTGTTGTTCTTTTTTTTATTAAAAATATTTTAAATAAAGGTGAAAATAAATTTATCTTAAAAAAATAATAAGTGTATTTCCATAAAATCTTCCTTTTTGGGCTGTAGAGTTTTAAGAAGGAGGAATTTTAAAAGTTTGTACAGTTTTGAGGTTAGGTCCGAGTGGGGCGTTATAACTCAAAAACTAAAAGTGTCCGACAAAATTTGATTTCAGATTCTTGATCAGCGCCCCAAAAAACCCCAGTATACAAAATTTCAATAAAATCGGCCGTGGGCCCGGTAAGTAAAAAATTACCAAAACCTTGTATTATTATTTATTTTACACCTTTTTTCCATTAAATTGTGAACTTTCAAGTTCAAAGGCAGCAACCACATTTGTTTACAAAAAGGCTAGTGTATACATGGTTGCCTACACGTTGCGGCGTGTGAAAGTGGAGGTTTGCAATTAAATGGGAAAAAAAAATGTAAAATTAATATAAAAACAAGTTTTTAAAAGGTGTTTGTGAAATATTGTGTACCAATTTGGTGTAAAAATCAAGAATTCTGTGCAAAAAGAAGGAGAAATAGTGTAAATAAGGTTAGTTTGATTTTTAACTTTGATGATGAATATCTCGAAAACGAAACGTTGCCGAAAAAAAAATTTTGCAGATTCAGCGCCCCAAAAAACCCCCGTATACCAAATTTGGTCAAAATCGGAGAGGAGACAACTTTCGAGACAATTACCCACCTTTTTAATACACATTTTTAATATAATTTACTCCTTGAATATAATAGCATTTCTTTTTATTTTAAGGCTACACCACTACCATATAATCCTACACCAAGCCTTAAACGAACATGATTTTGAGCGCAGAATTGATTTTTGTCAATGGATGCTAGCAATGATTCGCGAAAACAGGCATTTTTTGTCACAGATTCTGTGGACCAATGAAGCTACTTTTAGTAGCGATGGTAGAGTTAACAGGCATAATATGCATTATTGGTGTGATAAGAGGGAGTTTATTCACACAAGACTAAATATTATTGGATTTGGAAAAAAAAGCTTTTGCGTGTAGTAGATTCCATTCTGGACACTCTGGTAATAACCGAACGAAGAGAGTGGAAAGTTTGGGACCTCTTAAGTTGGGCTGTAAAACAATGCATAAAATTGGCACTGTGTGTTACTCGGTTGGGAGCTGCCAGAGGAATTATACTTGCGAACTCCTTGGAACAGGAGCCGTGAAAATACCCAAAAAAGCGACATATCCTCTACCGCCCGTCGGTGGGTAAGAGAACAAAGCTTTTCTGTAAGCGTGTGATGCAGTAAACTAAATTTAAAAATTGGGCTAGGGGCGCCAAAATCACCCCCCCAATGAGAAGCTGTTCGCTCCGGCCCTGCTGTGATCTATTAGTTTAAGTATTAATTTATTAATTATGACAACAGGATGTATCTTATTAACAGCTTGAGAATCAACTATAATAATGTTTATTAGACATTCTAGGGCCGAACGCTAGATGGCGGTACATAAGCTTTGACTCTGCGCTTAAAAAAACTTTAATTCGCTATAAGTATAAAACGAGCAAAAATATCATCGTCGGGTTTTCACAATATTTTTGAAAATTTTATCTACTTTTTAAATATGATGTCAAAAATATACCGTTCGATTTAAATTTTTGCAGTAAAATGAAAAAAACTGGATATATTACGAATTGCGCCCTCTAGCTCTTTTATTGGGAACTGTAGAGCGATAAGAAGAACGGATATTAAAAACAGCCTTATTTATCTTGCAAACAAATTTTAATTTGCTGAAATCGAATAAGTGGTTTAAAATTTACACCGAATTTAATGATTACACTTTCAAGAGCTTCCCCCACCCCTACTATTGGTCGTACGCCAATGAGCCTGAATTCAAAATAATAGAGAATTTTCTAGGCTTTCTTACAGTATTATCAAAAATATAGGCTAATATATGGGTTTTCGAAAAAAAATACGTTTTCCTTATTTAATTTTTAGTTACGCCCTCTAGCGGTGAAATACGGAACTTGAAAATAATTTCCAGAATTTTCTCATGGTGACTTTTATCATAATAAAAAAATTCCATTGTTGTCAGATGTACAGGTTCTGAGATACAGCCGCTTACCTCGCTTATATGCCCACCCTGTACATATAAAAAAAATCTGTTGTTTCATGTTTTGCTAATTGTTGACCTAATATAAAAAGTTATTTTAAATTTTTGTACTTATTTTGATTACTTTAGAAGCAGGTTATGAAGATAAGAATATAAAACTTTTAAATATAAATAATAAATTAATCTATAAAAGGATTTTTGTTTGCCAAAGCGAAATTATCTTTTATTGAGGAAAAAATGGAACAGTATTTATTTTTAGTTTTTTTAATAATTAACTTTAATGAGTTAGACAAAATACATTAATTATTACATTAAAATAACTAACGCTTTTTTTTAATTAAATTTACTTCCAATATTTAACTTATTGTTTTATAATTACAGTTAATGTTCGCAGATAACTAAAAATAGTTTTAGTTACCTTCGCAAGCAAAAAACGTTTAAAGTTTAAGAAGCTACTACTCAGAGCCGATCCTAGCAGGCGTAAAGCTCGTGCATCGCACGCGTGCTGTCGCAGGCCACTGATAGTTCTGTATTCCAAGTACTTTTTTACTAGTTTCTGAAAATAAAACAATTTATAATAAATTGAAGATTTATGCTAAACCCCAAAAAAAACACCATAAAAATAAAGCAGGGCCAATTGAATCGACCGTCACGACATAATGGGAAGGTTTTTGTAGGTGCCTAATTAAAGTAATTGTATCGCGACCGTAGTAGCAAAAGTTTACGCTAGAGTATACAGTATAGTTTGTCTGTTAGCTTTTGCCTTCATTTATGGGTAAAACCTGCCGACAACAATAAAACTACGGATTAAAGGACAGATCATTAGGGACGGACTCTAATAATATACAGATTTATAATTTATTGTTTATTTAGGTAGGTATAATCTTAAAATTACATTAAGAAATTAAATATATGCAAAGTTTTAATAAATTTATAACTATATTATCTATGCATAATTACATTTTTAATCTAAATATCTAAATCTAATTCTGTTTTACTATCAGAGTCATCATTAAAATTAATTACAATATGATTTATGTTGTTTTGTATAGAAATGTAAGAGTCCTCAATTTTTATAATGTGCTGTACTGAATTTTTCCGGCTCTCAACTGGTATGTTAGTAATTACGTTTTTTATCAAATTTATAACACTGGGACTTAAAGTAGGTGTAACATTTTCTGCTCTGATCTTTGATTTTACTTGGTACCACAAATGCTCTATGGGGTTAAACATACAGTGATACGGAGGAAGACGTAAGATAAGTATGCCCAGCCTGTTCAGCCAAATTATTACATACATATTGTTTGTTAATTGCATATGAATTTAGGACTTCCAAAAGTTGCGCTTTTTTAACTGAATTTAAAATAAATATCATTTTCTAACAAATATTTCTGGATTTCAGTTTTTGAACTTGATGAAGCTGGTGATTTGTGAAGCAGACGGCTGTGGTAGCTTGAGTTATCCATTACAATAACACTGTTGTTTGAAATATTTTTTAAAATATAATTTTGAAACCAGTTTTGAGAAAGTTCTGCACTTGTATCCTTATGATAATCCAAGCTAGAATCTTTAATATTCTCTGCAGACAACAGCAAGCAGTTTGCGACAAATCCGTCTTAACCAGCGTGTATTATGGTAATGCGTTTTCCTTTATTTAAAGGTGCTTTCGTCTAGCAGTTTTGACTGGAATCAACCCATCCT
Source organism: Listronotus oregonensis (assembly GCA_019359885.1). NCBI lineage: Eukaryota > Metazoa > Arthropoda > Insecta > Coleoptera > Curculionidae > Listronotus > Listronotus oregonensis. The sequence goes on along the minus strand of JAHBCN010004255.1, from coordinate 43,635 downwards.
TTGGATACTGTGTCGTGTGTATCGAACCATGTTTCATCAAAGTAAATTATGGATCTGTTATCCAACCTATATCTTTTAATTTCTTAAAGGTAATTAAATCTCCAAGTGAGTAATTTGTGCGATTCCATTACTACTTGTCTTTTGTCTATTTTGCGGTATTTAAATCCCATTTTACAAACAACTGTATGGAGGGTGGCACCACTAATATTTATATTGGTTTCGTCTTCGTCTAGCTTCTTTTTCAGTTTATCCAAGGTAGGAACAACTCCGCTTTCATAAAGACAATATATTTTCCTTCTTATTAGGTCCTGATCACTATTGTCTATACGGTGAGATTAAAAATCACTACGTTTTTTTTCTTTTGTTTAATTCTTCACTAATAATAATATCCCTTATCGATGATATTGAAGTTAATTAGTTCTCTACTGATTAAAGTTTCATACAAATTTTCACAACCTGTTTTGCATCTAATGACAAATGATTTCGACGCGACATACTTATATTCTCGTAAAACAACTTTTTCGAAACGCACAGTAAAAACGGTTATTTAACACTGCCACTAAAATATTAGCGTATAGGTATATAAATATTAGAAATATTTATATACCTAATGGTCAATACTCAAGAAATACCTTGCCCACCCCTGCCATTATGAAATAATGGGTAGCGTTTCTTTCTAATATTTACATGATTACTTTGACTCACTGTCCTTAATCGTAGAATATAAAAGCTAAAAATTTATTTGTATTTAGAGTTGTAACGAAAAATGTGTAATGTTCTAAAGTTTTGTCGCAGGGTGTATGTACATATAATAAAGTATGATAAAAGAGACATATTTTATCATAATAATATAAGAAAGGAAGACACTTGGAAAGTGAAATCCAAAACCACTAAATATATATTTTTTAGTACATTTTAAATTTTTCTTTTTAACAAAATAAAAATACAAAATGCGGTTTTTACCGTTTTGTAGGCAAATTTTTTGGAGAATGATAGCTAGTCCAATTTTTTAAACCTTTTTTTCTTTTTGTTATTCTGTATGGGGTAAAAGAAGAGTTATCTTTTTTACAAAAACTTTGTCAAAAGCAACGATCTACACAAAAATATTTTTTGTTTTTTAAATATGTTGCATAATTCAGTAGCCCATTCCAAAAAAAAGGTTCTCATATTTTTAATATTTGCTCCGCTTTTTCCAGGTTTTTTTTAAGCTGATTATTTTTATATTGTCCTTTCTGTATTTAACGGTAAAACAGCTAAACTAACTTTATTTAAAGATATTTTGCAAGGTAAAAAACAACCGAGATATTAAAATTAAAGTCAAAAATGATCTTGTTCCCTGTTTTCTAATTTTGTTCTAAAAATATAAATATTTCCTGTTACCTGTTTCTGTGATTTTAGGTGAAATGAGATTTAGTAATTTAAAAACTATTAAAAATAAGAAATAACCAGACACAAGAAAGGCTTTCAAATTTGGCCATCATCTCTATTGATTCCAAAATTTCTGAAAAAATTGATCTCCGAAATTATTGAGCTTTCAAAAAGCCATAAAAATCATTTTATACTTATACATAGGTACCTAATCATTGGAGAAGTCAACTTGGGACGGTTGTTGACTCTGTGTTTTACAGATATATGAGTCAGTAATTTGTTTTGTCTTTCTAAACTATTTTAAAGGTTCAATAATTGTATTTTGTCGCTAATATATATTAAACGGTTGCTGATTAGGCATAAGTATTATAAACAACCTTAAATAATTAAAATTTTGATCCAATTATATAGCAACAACGCTGCCGCAGGCCGCGTTTCATTTAGCGCATTCGCGCATTTAGTATTTATAACGTATGTTATGATATGGAGGTTTTTATGTTTAACAAATGAAGAGCTGGCCAATTTTTTCAAAATCATTTAATGATAGCATTATGGCTATGTTGTCACCGTTGCCCAAGCAAATAATGTTTTAATTACCTTCTAAAATAAAAAATAACACTAGCGTCTAGATATACCCCGGATATTTTGGCTCACGAACTTCTAGACAGTGTTGACACATGAAACATGCTTTATTATGCAGGGACTCAGCTAAAAAATACATTTTGGGGTCCTTTTTAATACGTCCCCGCATTTTCACGCATGAAATGTAATTGGGGAAAATAAAAAGCCGCTTTGCTAACCAGAACTAACCATAACCGACTAAAACTTAGGGCTTTTGAATTTGTCTTAATTATTCCTACATAGAAGTAAACAAAATTTTAACAACGTATTAGGAAAAAAACGGGGAATAAATAATTACACTTAAAAAAAAATTATAACTTCTACCATATCAAAAATTATAAAAATGTTGTTAAAAACTTCTATGTAGGGATAATTAGACAAATTCAAAAGCCCTAAGTTCTAGTTCGGTCATGGTTAGTTCTAGCTATCAAAGCGGCTTTTTATTTAAGCCAATTATATTTCAGACGTGAAAATGCGGAGACGTATTAGAAAAGACCCCAAATTAGTACTTTACACATTAAAATTTAATTGTTTAGGTTATAAAACTGTCAAGAAGCTCATGAGCCAAAATATCCGGGGTATGTCTAGACGCTAGTAAAAATAACTAAAAATGTCGCCTCTGCATAATCTTCGTAAAACTTTTTAAAAAATAATTTTACATGTTATAAAACGATTAGTAGTTTGTAGCAATTTAGAAGTGTTTTGTAGATTTTACTTGTTTAGTTTTTTGGCGGTATTATTTTTTTAATAACCCAAAAAGGATTTAAAAATGTTTCTTTTTCACGAGTACCATACTAAATGAATGTAAACTGTAGGTTTTTTTTTACAGCGTAAACAGCATTTTTCAACAGTTTGTTATGGTATGGATAAAAAAATATATATTCCAAAAAATTTATATGTAAATAATAATTCCCTTTACCAATTTAGATTTTTCTAATTAAAATTTTAATTTTTAAACTATATTAAATTAGGTCACTCTTAAATAAGGTGGCCAACCGTCCCGCATTTCTGCGGGACGGTCCCGTATTGGCGGTTGTAATCCCGCATTGCAATATTTAATAAAATTGTCCCGCAATTCGTCTCTTGCGTCCCTCATGTCCCGCATGTTGGTAAAGTAAATAATTTATGGATAAAGTTTATCCTACAGAACGTTTCGTTGATGATTGCTTTATGTACATCGGAAAAATTATCACTTACAGTTGAAACGTTACGTGCAATGCTTATTGTAAAATTTACCATGGGCAGTTATCAAAACTTTTATGATATACTTAACAATAACCCCTATCTATTTAAAACATATCATTTAAGGGAAAAATACGACTTTAAATAATAAAATTTAGATTCAGTAGATATTACCCGATTTTTAATTTTACCTCTTCTACCTACCCCTCTACTCTTAAAGATGTTTTGATTAATGCCCATGTTTTTTTCATTCATTTTTCAATACCATGAACTTGAAACACAACTAACACAAGTAATAGATACCCTTACCCCTTATTATGCATTTGAAATATTTAAAAAATCTAATAAAAATTGTTTTTAAATTAAACAATTTAGGGATAATTTTGTATACTTTCATTATTTTAAATTGTTTGGCCTTGAACCCCAAATCTTTTTTTCTTGGTTTTCTGTTTTTTATTTTACTAACAAGGGAGTCCGTGATTTTTGTCTACTTTAGAAGATAATAATATAAATAATTTAAACAAATTAAAAACTTTGTAAAATATAATTCAAAATAAAGTAAGAAAAGTACAAATTTTATTAACTTTAGGTATAAAAAATTAAGTACACATAAATGCTGCACGAATTTCTTAGGCTTTAGCCGGTGGAGGAGTAATTCCTAGCTGCTTATGCAAGGCTGGAACAGAGTCATCATACTGTGCTTGATAGAAATTACCAGCCTCTAGTTTCAAATTATATTTCTCTGCGAATTTTTTAGCCGAAAACAAAGGTCTGTCACCTATTTCATTATTTGCAACAACTTTTTCTTCAAACTTTAGATTTTTCGGTTGTTTGTAGAGTAGGAAAATATAACGATGTAGTCCTGTGCCCTTTGGAGGGCCTGATCCTACGTATGCAGTGAGTTCCTGACCTTTTGAAACATCTGAGCCCGGGATATTAACCACCTGTAACGTAAAATAACTTTTAAGGAAATTACCGAGGAGTACCCACTTCTTTTAAAAAAGTAGCTTTTTCTGGATATGTTGGATAATAATGGCACATGGTTATTCAACAAGGACTAAAAAGGGCCATGTTTGTGAATTAAAAAAATGTGAAATAGTGAAATAGTCAATTAATTATCAGAATCAATTTAATTCATATGAGAAATTTGCTATTTAAATTAGTGAACAGAAAAATATCACAATATAGTTATTTTCCTAACAAGTGCGCAAAGTGATATTTTTCCGCACGCGACTGCCGTTGCCCGAAAGACGCGAAGCGGAGTTCGGGCAAGCAGTCAAGTGCGGAAAAGTCACTTTGCGCAAGCGTTAGGAACAAAATTTTTCCTACGAGCGTCAGATAATACCAATATTAAAGCAATGATTATTTTTTAAATTATGTTTAATCTGAAAGAACTACTACAACATATTTATAAATGGGAATTATTTGTTGATAACATTTACAACAAAAGAACAGTTATTAGCATATTGTAAATTAATTGCAGAACCTGTAATTTCATTTAGCGGGTGGCTTATGGAAGCGCTTATTGTACGGCTTGATGAAAGTTGACTTAGCTCAGGAGGGAGTTGTTTATGGTCAATATTTTATTCGACATATCCTTTTTCTGATTTGTGAATTCATCAATGTAGCTGGACAAAAAAACGTCTGTGTGGGATATGTGGTTTTCGCAAATTTGCATATTTACGGTACAATTGCAGATAAAGTCCGTTATTTGTTTCATCGGACACTACAAAGATTCTGGAAGTGTTATTTTTACTGTCAGGAATTTTCACCACTATCAAATTTTCATTATCCTGTATGTCATCAATCATTATTTTTGTAAGTTCATCTCTCCTACAAGCACCGGCTAATCCAAAAATTGTATTAGAAGGTAAATATTATCAGGTGCTTCTTTCATGAATCTTGAAAATTCTTCTTTGCTGAAAGTTTTTGATTTTTTTGGCCGGTATCCCACGTTTTGGTGTTTAAGTAGTGATGTTAGCTTGAAATATGAACTTAAATCAAGGTTCCTTTTCACTTTGAGGACACATTTTAACATAGAGTACTTACTCCATAAAGTATTAGGTTTATATGTTTTTGCAAATCCGCAAAATAGGCCAAGAACACTTCTTCTTTAATACTTTTGTCCCTTGCTGGAGCACCAGTTTTCGAAATGACTATATTGATTCTCATATTTTTCACGAGATTTTGCTGGTAATAAATTCAAACTTTCGGTATTTGCTGCATCCAGGATAGAATCTGGTAGCTCCTCATCGGAACTACTCATTTTAAATAATTATTTTTGTCGGATTTTTATTTAATTAAAAAAAGATGCTATGACGCCTTTTCATTAAAAATGCTTGTTTGTATTGAAATTCATTTGTGCAATTGCTTGTTCATATGAAAACGAAGAAAAAATCTGACATGTGTTAAAATCACCAAGATTACATATTGTTGCTTGACTTGTCATAATCATTTATTATTATTATACAGGGTAATTAAAAAATGTTTTTTTTTGTGTTTTAGTTGAAATACTGAAAATTACGAAGTAACAAACAAAAAAGAGAATAAAGTAAAACTTGCAATGGCTTCGTATATTGCATGAAATAGCCTACAATTACTAAAATACATATAAATCTTGCTTACCTGTAAGATTTTAGAGTAGTTTTACTTTCCGCACGGCGTGCAGAAAAGTTCACTTTTCCGCACGCCGTGCGGAAAAGTGCAACTTTGCGCACTCAAATGCGTGCGGAAAAGTGGACTTTTCCGCACGCTCGTGGGAAAAATATTTGAAATACCAAAATAAGTTAATATCTAGCAAAATGTTTAGCATTAATTACTACTGTTACGGCCGAGTGATGATCGCGTTGTTAAATTTAGCAATGGACTTAGCAATTGTTAAAAGTTAACAACGGTTTAGAATGTTTAACAAAATGTCAGATTTTGACAGGTTGCCTACTAAAATCATTGAATAACACTGACAATGACGTTTTTAAACCGTTGTTAACTTTTAACAATTGCTAAGTCCATTGCTAAATTTAACAACACGATCATCACTCAGCCGTTAATGTACCGGGTAAAAATGAAATAACTACCAACCGTTTATTTTCCTTGGTGAAATTTAAGAATGATATATTGTGGTATCAGATGGTGATTTTGGATATAAGATCTGCCTATCATTTCCGGTTTAGCCAGAAGTGACATGAATTTTGATATTTTAAATAGAATACCCTGTATATTTTATAAGATTTGAATTCTACGGGACATTTCTTATATAAAACCTTTATTATATCCTATACCTATCTTGGTTGGTTTTCCAGAAAATGGCTACTGAAAAAGTCCAAACCACTACACATTACGCAGTAAGATGGGTAATCTAATGAATATCATAAATATTTAATATGTTTTATTTAACTCTTTTTTATGCTCTATCTGCTGACGTCATAATAATACTTCTTCCGACTTTACCGGAAATACTACGAAAATTGACTCTCCTGTTAATGTTACTTTAAAAATTTTAATGCCACGCTCCGTATTAAACATTGGATTTAAATTAGGCATAAACGTAATATTTTTTATGCACAACGAGGCGTTAAAGTAAAACTTTAACGCCCGAGGGCTCACCCAAAGCCCGCAGGCGTTAAAGTGATTTTTGGTGCAATTTGGTTTAGTATGCCTTTTCTGTTTTGGCTTGCATTTTGTATAAAAAAAAACAGATTTTTCATAGATGTAATAGCAAGAAATAGTTATTTTCCTAACAAGTGCGCAAAGTGATACTTTTCCGCACGCGACTGCCGTTGCCCAAGCAGTCAAGTGCGGAAAAGTCACTTTGCGCAAGCGTTAGGAACAAAATTTTTCCTACGAGCGTCAGATAATTCCAATATTAAAGCAATGATTATTTTTTAAATTATGTTTAATCTGAAAGAACTACTACAACATATTTATAAATGGGAATTATTTGTTGATAACATTTACAACAAAAAAACAGTTATTAGCATATTGTAAATTAATTGCAGAACCTGTAATTTCATTTAGCGGGTGGCTTATGGAAGCGCTTATTGTACGGCTTGATGAAGGTTGACTTAGCTCAGGAGGGGAGTTGTTCATGGTCAACATTTTATTCGACATATCCTTTTCCTGATTTGTGGATTCATCAATGTAGCTCTCAGCTACAGCCGTTGATTTCCAGCCCCCAAGTCGCTTGACATTGGTCATTCCTTCTCCAGAATCCGCTAACATAGTCGCAGAGGATCGACAAAAACTATGTCCAGTATACTCTTCTGGATTTTTTAATTTTAGGTATGCAACAATTTCTGAAGGCATTTTACTTATTGAATTTATTCCCATACATTGCGTACTGCATGCTCCTTGTTTATACTGGACAAAAAAAAAACATTTGTGTGGGGTATGTGGTTGAATTTGCATATTTACGGCAACAGATAATCGTATTTGTTTCATCGACATAAAGATTCGGACAGTTTATTTTTTGTCAGAATTTCACCACTATCAAATTTTTCATTATCCTATGGCATCAAAATTACTTTTGTAAGTTCATCTTCTAGCAGGAATTTTAAAAACCAACTTTTTAAAGTTATTATTATCTTCTGTATGACATCAAAATTCATTCTTTGTAAGTTTTATTTTTTCCTACCACGTTTGGTTTAATACAAAATAACTTAAACAACCTTTTCATTGGGGACACATAAAAAATATTACCCCAGGTGCTTTTTCATGAATCAATGAAATCTTCTTATACTTTGCCCTGGAAAGTTTTTGATTTTTTTTTTGGCCGGTAAAATCCCACGTTTTGTGTTTAATGTAGTGATGTTAGATCTGATAATATTGAACTTAAATCAAGGAAAATTCTCTTTTCACTATTTGAGACACATTTTACATAAAGTGGACTTACCTAAAACCATATTATTATTTATATTTCTTTTGCAAATCCTCAAAAATAGGCTACAGGAGAACCACTTGTTCTTTGAATACTTTTTGTCTCTATTTGCTGTGAACAACCAGTTTTCAGAAAATAGTAAATATTGGATTTTAAATTTTTTAAAACCGAGACTTGTTTTTGTGTAATAAATTCCAAACTTACAACGGTATTTGCTGCATCCAGGATAGAATCTGGTAGCTCCTCATCGGAACTACTCATTTTAAATAATTATTTTTGTCGGATTTTATTTAATTAAAAAAAGATACTATTACGCCTTTTCATTAAAAATGCTTGTTTGTATTGAAATTCATTTGTGCAATTGCTTGTTCATATGGAAACGAAGAAAAAATCTGACATGTGTTAAAATCACCAAGATTACATATTGTTGCTTGACTTGTCATAATCATTTATTATTATTATACAGGGTAATTAAAAAAATGTTTTTTTTTGTGTTTTAGTTGAAATATTGAAAATTACGAAGTAACAAACAAAAAAGAGAATAAACTAAAACTTGCATATATTGCATGAAATAGCCTACAATTACTAAAATACATATAAATCTTGCTTACCTGTAAGATTTTAGAGTAGTTTTACTTTTCCACGGCGTAGAAAGTTCATTTTCGCACGCCGGCGGAAAAGTCAACTTTATAAATGCGTGCGGAAAGTGGACTTTTCCGCACGCTCGTAGGAAAAGCAAATTTTATTATCCAATGTTTATGTCAGATTGCTTGATTTAAAGTGACACGAATAGACTCACCACCCGTTTACTGATAGTGATTAGTGTACTGTCAAAATATTAGACTTTTAAACCAACCAGGGCCGCCGACAAGGGGGGTCAGGGGAGGTCCGTCGACCACCCCTTGGGATTTTAAAATTTACTTAAAATAAAACAATTCCCATCTAAATCTAAAATTTTACAATAGGTCTCTTTGTTATCAAAGTAGGACAGAGTAGGTAAGTGTAGGACTAAAAAGTGGAACTACATGTAAATAAGTTCCTTTTTTGAGTTTTATACCAAACGCGTTTTACACTTATTTCAGAAATTAAAAAATGGTTTTATGGTTATGTTTAATAACAAACGACTTTTAAGTCTTGTAGTAAAAATGCATCTAACTTTACTATCTTCGAGAGTTAGAGTAATTAAGTGAAAACTAGCTTACACAAGAATTCATACCAAACACCTAGTCCTAAATTACACTGATGATAACAAACGGTTTTTTGACAAAAAAGAGTAAAATAGAGTACTCTATTACCCTATTTCTGGATAACAAACAGACCTAATATCGCCTAGGAAATTCAAATGAGTTTGGTTATTATTAAGAAATTAAAGTTGAGGTATTTTTATTTGTGTTTTAGACTAGTAAATTGACTTAAACTTTTTGACCCCCTCTACATTTTTTCTAGCGGCGGCCCTGAAACCAACGATTTTGTTGAATAGTTATAAATTATTTTGTTTCTAAAATCATGTCGTGGCTCGGGTTTTTATTTTCACGCCACGGGCGTTAAACGCTTTCTTTAAGACCTAGATACATAAATAACTATTTAAATATGGACCCTTTACTTTTTTCATATAACTGCATAATGTGTGGTCGTTTGGACATTTTCAATCGTCATTTTCTCGGTAACCAACAGTGATAAGTATATAATATAATACAAGGTTTATATCAAAAAAGGTTGGTAGAATTCAAATCTTAATAAATACTTAGGTTGTTCCATTGAAAATATCAAAATTTACGTCATTTCTGTTTAACGTCTGTAAAACGAAATATTAACAATCAAATTGTGCATAATTGACATTGTCGATATCTGATATGTCATTGTATGAAAGCCATGCATTCATTTCGGAATATCTCGAAAACAGTTTTTACGATATTTTTTAAAAACTAATGCAATATAAACAAGGAAGTTTAAAGGTGTATGAAAGCCCAATGCTATGGCCCATTCCACGGACGTATATAAGGGGGTTTTGGGGGTCCGGACCCCCATTGACATCCATCTTACTTGTCCAACAGAAAAAAAATACATGCACCGCCCGATTGTAGAAAACGATAGTTGCTTAGTCCGTCGCAGTGCGGGGAGCGGGGGAATGGGCACTGCTCCCGCCGCCGCCACCCGCGCTTGCGGCGAGCACCAAACCAAGCTAGTCTAATCTATTTTGTCTCTCGCGTTGCGCAATTGTGATAATACAGAAAGAAGTGTCGCTTTTAAAAAGTATAAAACGAACAAATCAGATATCTCTTTGAGTTTTTTTTTTTTTCTAAGAAAGAGAGACCAAAGCCCAATGAACTTTTGTCAAAAGATAATGTGGACCTTCGTAACGTTTATTGCCTCTGCCCTTGAACGTCTTGATTTGTAATGGTCCAGCCGAGGGGAAACTCACTTCCGTTTTGTGTACATATATTGCACATTATTTAATAAAAATGCAAATAATGCGAGTGATGCATATTATCAATGACAAAATAATTTTAATAATGCATATTAATGCCAAAATCATGCGAGTAATGCATATTAATGACAAAGTAATGCAAGTAATGCATATTAATTTCAAAATAATGAGAGTAATGTATATTAATGCCAAAATAATGCCAGTAGTGCATATTAATGCCAAAATAATGCGAGTAATGCATATTAATGACAAAGTAATGCGAGTAATGCATATTAATTTCAAAATAATGCGAGTAATGCATATTAATGACAAAATAATGCCAGTAATGCATATTAATGTCAAAATAATGCGAGTAATGCATATTAATGCCAAAGTAATGCGTGTAATGCATATTAATTTGAAAATAATGCAAGTCATGTATATTAATGCCAAAATAATGTCAGTAGTGCATATTAATGTCAAAATAATGCGAGTAATGCATATTAATGACAAAATAATGCATATTAATGCACCACTTTATCTTTCAATGTCGAAGGAAAGAATCGGAACAGTTAATTCAAAACAATGGAAAGTAATGCATATTAATGCCGAAATTATACAAGCAATGCATATTAATGCCAAAATAACGCGAGTAATGCATATTAATGCCAAACTAATGCAAGTAATGCATAATAATGTCAAGAAATGTAAATTATTGCTAAATAATGCATATTATTTATGCAAGCCTTGCGTACATATATTGCAAGAGTGCGTTCCCCCTCGGGTCCAGCGTAGTCAACTTCAGAGTGGGAAAACGGTTGTGATGGTGTAACTCGTGTTGTCGGAAGTTGTCCCATTAATTGCCTGCCTGTCTGGGCCTTGAATCGAATACACTTTAGGCATTTTCCAATGTTAGTTTTGACTGTTCTTTTCTCATTGACGATCCAGTACATTATCCGAATGTATGCTAATGTTAGCTGGTTTCCGCCGTGTAGGGTTTTCAAATGAGCATCATTAATAAATAACCAATTTGCTAAGATGACTATGAGAATGCAAAATCGCAGGGTGTTTGGAGTTCTCTAGTAGAGCATCAATTTGCTCTTTGGGGACCCCTCCCTTGTCAAAGCTATAGCTACGTCCGTGGCCCATTCGATCAAAAAATGTCCAACCCAGTATGAAAATAACTGTCAGAGTTGGCCTTGCCGATTTTGCGCAATAACGAAATTCCACGAAATAATTTAATGTGTTGCCTACTTACACACTGATAAATCAGTGTGTAGTTAGGCAACACATTATACTTTTATGAGAGCCGTATTAGTTTTGATTGTTTTGCTTTGTGTGATTATATTTTGTGGTTGCAGAAGTTTTTTTGGATTGATAAAAACCTTCTTATTTTAGTGATTAGTGTTTATTAAATTGTGACTATAATTTTGTGTTTATTGTTTGTTACTTATAATATCGTAACAAAATGACTAGAGGTTGTATGGTTTTATCTTGCAAATCTAAGGGTAACATACCCGGCATTTTTTACTTTAGGTAAGTATTTCTTATATTTAAATTAGGTGCTTCTTATGAGACGTAACGTTAGGTAACCGATTAAATAATAATATATCAATTATGAATTATAGAAAATGAAAATTTCATAGAAAATAGCAGTGAGAAAAGTGAGGCAATCTTAACTATCTTTTAGATGATTTCCACAATGTTTGTGTATTTCTGTGGATTATTAAAAAGAAATAAGGTTTACATTTAGGTACTTTTATTTCATTTAATAATTTAGTACATTCTTTTAAAGGATCAAAATTATTAATTACTGGGCAGACCAGGCAAATTTTAATATATACAGGTCCCTCTAATTGAATAAAAGAAAGTTCAATTTTATGTTAAAGTTCCTTTTTGCTTTTTCTATATTTGTTTAAAAAGAAATTAGATTTTTGGTTTCTTAAACTTACATTATCAACTTTTAAGCTCGACATACTGTAGACACATAATATTTAACGGTTACTGTTACAATGGATACCTAGGTACCAAAGGTTACTAAACATTTTTAACCACTGTTATTCTGTCTCATGAATGTTTATTATTAGTGAAAAGTATATCCTAAAAAGCAGTTATAAAAATTTTCACTTTTTAATGTACAACCACAATCTTAGGATTAGATTAAACTCATTTACACTATCTTGCCCTTCTTTTATCACAAAATTGGTGATAAGTACATGAAACTATCATACAATGTTTGAAATTTATTTTTAAAAAATCGTGTTTTTATTTATTTACAAAGATTTTTGGTAAAAATACAAAACTTTCAAAAATATCGACCATTTAAATAGAAGGCTGTAAAGTGGCGCCATCTATTCTTTCCATATTATATCAGATGATATAAAATCCAATATTACACAATAATTTTAAATATTCTATGGTAGTATCGTTTAATAACAAACAATTTTGTGCAAAAAATAAAAAAACAGTGAATGCTTGAATTTGACATTTGATGATGTCAACTTTATAGATAGTAACAAAGAATTATGGAAGTCCGGCTCTGACCTACTATTCATTGCGCAAACTCCGCGGGGCCAATTCCCCGATTCCCGCTGCCCTGCACGCCTTGACAATTTTGTTCTACAGTATTGGGCTTCCATACAACTTTAAACTTCCTTGAATATAAATCACAGTATTAAAAAAAAATTAAAAACTCTAATTTTCTTTTACCGTTTTGTTAAAACGATATCGATTTTTAAAAGTTTACTAGGTCTGTTTGTTATTAAGAAATAGTGTACACCAGTTTATTCTTTTCTTACGTAATTGCTCTAATGCGAAGGTGTATTTAAGGACTGGGTGGATCCAAAAAGTGTAAAATAGTGTTAGATATTACTGAATAACGAACAGACCAAATTTGGGGTTCATTTAAAAAACTGCATCACGAATTGAACTAAAATAGGAAAAAAAATAATTATCCGTATTGGTTCTAATCCCGGCCCGTTCAACAATTATTTTTTTTAGAGAGAGATGGGCGAGTTCGGCGAGGAAGCATGGAAGAGACGAAGATAAAAGATATTTATCCCAATCTCGGTTTGATTTGTAGACAGGCCGGTCTTTACTTACTATAGGGCGATAATTTTGTCCACGATTCTTGCGAGTGAACTACCCTAAAACATATTTGTAGTGTCTCATTTTGTGCGCAAAAAAATTTTCAGGGCTCCTGAATATTTTTATTATTTTGAGGGCAAATAAAATATAACCTTTTAAAAGGAAAAAGTATAAGTGTATGAGCACTTGTAAAACAAAATCAATCCCGGATAAAATAAATTAAACTATTTAAAAATTATAAAGTAAATCCCACGTAAGAGGGTGTCTGACGACATCTTACCAAATCTCGCCAAGGGAAGGGAAAGAGAAACATTTCACGTAATTAATGAATGCCACCCTATTCCATTGTTAAGTCTTTTTCAGGATTTGATGGGAAAGAATACACAAGAGCTTTTTTACTTTTCTTTTACAGTACAGTCCTCGTTCGAGGACCTTGTGGCTTTTTATTTAGAGTTTTTGAGAGAGTAAAAATTAATAATTCATTCTTTTTTTTTACTTACCAGCCAATGTCTGAATTCTCTTCTAATAGGATTTTCTCGGCTTGGAGCATCAGGATCAGTTAAAATTAGGGTATAATAATCATCAGAATCGGCTTCGAACTTAACATCGGGCTTTTCTTTAACATCAGTAGGAGCGATTTCATTTCCCAAATTTACTTCCTTGCCGGATTTTGGATATTTTATTTGTATTAAATGTTCTGGTGGTGATGACAGGACATCTGGAACGATTTGGTTTGTAGTAAAGGCCTAAACAGAATAAAAGAAGTATATATTATTCTTATTATTGGTCGTAGATACATTTTTTAGACAAGATACGTAAATTAATTAACTTTTAATTACACAGGCCCACAAAAAAAACTGGTGCCGGAATAAGATTTTCTGGCGTATTTTTTTTCCGCTAAACACGAATCTGAAGTCAAATAGCAAAAAATCAAGAAAAATGGTAATTTCACATATTAACATTTTTTTTTTAAATTTAAAACGTCAATATCTCAAAAACTGTTAAAGATACACGAAACATTATAGGACATAAACTATGTATCTTTACAAGTCATTTATTTTAAGTTATATAACCTTTTTGTCTAAATATAATATTTTTTGAATTATAATCAAAAAACTGAATTCTCATGATTTTTTCAAGGTATACCCCTGAATTTTTTTTTATTTTTGAATTTTGTCTGCAAATTTTGAGAGATTTTAATATTCAACTGAATAAAATAAAAATTTTGACATATCTGCCTTAAAAGAAAAAGCAATTATAGCTTGATGATTCGTATTTTTAGATGCTTTACAATCGATTTACCAAAAATTAATACCTTATAAATAAACCAAACGGGATTTGCTTTTTGATATTCTATCTATTTATTTAAAGAAAAATGTACCACATAAGTTGTAAACAGATAAATTTACTGCGAACAGCAAATTTTATTAAAAGATAAAATTTTAAAATATGTATTTTTCATTCTATTGGCAAAGTCCACAAATAAAATTTTTAGTGATAAGTGCTTACTCTAGACAAAAGTACAAACAATATCAAGGCCACATGATTTTTATTATAATTTTTAAAACTATTTTTAATGTTATTATTTTTTATTTACGCTGATCACAAAGAATATACCATATAAAAATCCACTATAGTGGATTTTTATATGGTATATTCTACGTTTATGCCATCCTTTAAATTCAATATGGAAAAGCCCCAAATTTTCCACTTTGCATGCTCTTTTATTCTTAATATGCCGAAAGTATAAAAACTGTGCAAAGATTTTTCCCCTCTCATAACAAACTACCCCTATTCATAGTCCAGTAAATGAAGGGACAAAGCTGTAAATAAATATGTACAGTTTTCCCTTGTGGCGCAATTCTTAGGTTTTCGAGGATGCTTTCGAGCGAAAAAAAGTTTAATAACCTTTTCTTCGCTTAAGCATTAACAGGTGGAAAAGGGGGGAAAATGGCCTCTCAAGGCCCGAAAAATGGGTTTCCCGCTAATATTTGCCAAAATATGCTTTTGTTTTAACAAAAAATGAAGATGGCTTTGTAATCTACAAAATTTTTTTTCGAAAAATCGATAGTTTTCGAGATACAGGGACCCAAAAGTCCCCTTATTACAGCTACTACATCTTTATGGATTCACTTATAAGCGGGCGGACGAATTGTTCCATTTCTCGGGCAATAATGTACATTTTTTAATCATTAAGTTCATCGGAATGGGAAAACCCGTACCTATCATTGCATATTAGTTTGGATCCATTCTGATTTTTTCTAGAATATTAAAAAAAAGCGGTTAAAGTTTTTTTTTCACAATATTTTGAGGGTATCCCATTAATTTACTGATAATTTTTGGAATATGGTTTGTTATTAACATTTCTTTTTTATAATAAGACATTAGCAAGTGTTCAGAAAATTTCCTTCACTATCTTTTTTGCGTTTTGATAAAAAATTAATTTGCCCATCTCCATTTTTAGCCGCTTAACCACATCTATCCAGTGTGAAATGTTATGGATTCTTCGACGGCCGTTTTTGCAAAAATATTGGTGTTGCGAAAAAAATGGTAAGGGCCATTTTTGTAGATTTCGAGGTGATCTTCATTTTTTGTCTGAACAAAAATTCTCTAATTCGCATATTTTTGGGACTTTGGGGGGCTATTTTCATCGGTCCCCACGTCGGAATAGTGATAAACTTTTTTTCGCTCAAAAGCATCCGCGAAGACCCAAGAATTGCGCCACAAATGAAAACTGTACAGATTTATTTACAGCTTTGGGTACTTTCAGGTCTTCAGTTACTGGACTATCAAGAAAGTCCCGCCTTTACACCGGACTTAATTTATAGTCCTTTAAGGTCAGTGCCCGAATAAAAAAAAGACAAGACGTTTGAATGTATTTTCTTCAAGAAAGTATGTAGGTTTTCAAGTTTTTTGTTTTTTTTTGAATTAAAATTACTGTAAAGAAAGACTAAAAATTGTAATTTAACTTTTTTATGCAGTAAACATTTACTTTTTTTTTGAACTTATTATTTTTTATGAGAAATGCTAAACAATCTAGTAATAATATATACAGAGGATTTAAATGATTGAACTGATTTTTGTAATTAATATACAAAAATTTACTATTTTTTTTCTATCTATTTAATCAAATCTATTAACTTTAAGTCTTTAGATATCGTATTGTCGTTTTATTAAATCGAAAAAAAAAAGAAAGGAATGTAAAAAACATCTTCAAAAAATTTAACAATTTTTTAGATGTGTGGCTCCACCTATTTTTAATCATAAAAAAAAACAAAAAACAAAGATATTGACATGCTTTTTTATTTTGTTTTATTTTTTAGCTAATTTACAAATTTTTTAAGTAAAATCCAAAATAAAATTTTCATTGTTAATTTTTATTTTGAAAATAAAAAAATGGTAATTTAAGTTTTTCTTCAATAAAATGCATCCATTTAAGTTTAACAATTTATAGTGATTTGTTTCATATTCTTCGAGTAAAGACAAATAATTTTAAAAAAGTTAAAAAAAATTAAATACTTATATTTAAAAAAAAAACATTAATCGAAAAAATAACATTTTTGAATTATTCTATTTTTGATAAACTTTAAAAATAAAAATATTTGACAACTCAAAAAAAAATTAATCATATTGATTTTACATCCCAAAAAAGTGGAGCCACACATCTAAACAATAACCACTTAAACTTTTCTAAGAAGTTTGTTATTGCAATTTTTAAATCAAAAAGGTGTTAGTTTAATGGCTGTCATAAAAATTAAACATATTTTTTAAAGAAAAATAATTACTCGAATTATTTCCGTAAAATTTTATCAATTTTTAAGCACCACATTACATAAATACACAATTATTTATCCTTCAACTACACAGCACAATTATTATTATGCACTATAAAATAACGCGAATATCTATTTTTACTAACCGAAGACACCATTTCTGAAATTTGAAAATCACTTCTGATATGCGAATTAAAGTGTGACCTTACTGTTTTGACCCCAAGCCATCAATTAAAAAGTGCAAAAATTGTTTAAGGGAAAGTATAAAATTAAAGATAAGAAGAATATTGATAAGAGCGAATACATATGCGCGAGTTTTATAAATAATGAGCGGCTATAATAAATAAAGAGTATAAAAGAAAGAACAGAAATTCTTGCTCTTGTAGTGTTAAATCTTTTGTGGTTTAGCAAAGAACGATTTTCAAAAAATATATTTACGGTGTAAACTCTTAAAGTATTGTCTGATAAGGTATGTTGTCTGTTTGTATTGTTTTTATTTTATTTATAAAATAGTTAGTACTCCTTTAAAAACTTTCTAAAAAATACTTGACCCTCCAGTGTTTTTTTGAAAGGAAGACTGTTTTATTGTAAATTTAAAAAAATGACCTAAAAACAAGACAAGACAATAAAGTTCCATATATTCTCTGAAAAGTCCAATTATGAAATATAATTTTCTAATTTATACAAAAAACGTTCAATATTTACTTTTTAATGACCAAAATCATTATTTTTTAAAACAGAAAAAAATATGAAGGCATAAATAAAAAGATACTTTGCAGTAGAGTGTAGATGGACAGGATTATTCTTATTATATTGATTTTTTCCTTAATTGTTTGATAAGATGATAAAGAAGCGAAAGTTTATTCTCTTTGAATAAGGTAACATAAACTGTATCACAATTTATTAACATCACCGCGTATACTACTATACAGTACGATCCGTTAAGTGTGCAGCAAATGGGATTTTCTTTAATATTTATTATTTATTAGTCAAAAGTTTTATTTTTATAAAAGTTGATAAATGGCAGCAGTTAGTTTTATTAAAAGTACGCGGGTATACAGTAAGAAAAAATGAAAAGGCTTAGAAGTAAAGTACCCTTTATTTCAAAAAATATAACAAAATTTTATTAAGTTATTAGCAATTAAAAGTTTACTCCAATACTTTTTTAAATGTTAAATTACCCATCCTGCCTGATACATACTAGTATTATTTCGATTCAATACTTTTTTAAACTAGCTTCAACATCCAAATCAGTTCCGAATAACTTTTATAAAATTAAAAAGTATTTGTAAAATTTAAATGATTTATATTATTTAACTAATTGCCCACTAAATTAGATACTTCAAAGGGAAGGTGGACATATCAGAGATTCTTAAAAATGTTTGTTTTTGACTATTTCAATTTGTTTTAAATTTTTTCAGTTATCCAATGTATTTTTCTTGTTTGTTTTTTTCCGTTTTCATCCGATAGTTTTGTTTATATCTGTTCTGCACTTTCATAAAAATTGAAAAAAAATATACGTTAAATAAGAGTTTTCTTTATATGCACTCAGAGCTGTCAAAGTACTTTGAAATAGTACTTCAAGTACAAGTACCAAGTTTATGCTTTTTTAAAAAGTACTTCAAGTACCAGTACAAGTACTCGTTAAAATGTACTTGCTTTTCCAAGTAAATTTAAAAAGTACTTGAAGTACTAATCAAGTATTTTACTTGAAGTAAAACAAAGTACTTGAGTAAAACAAAGTACTTGAAGTAATCCAAAGTAACTGAAGTTTATAAAAGTACTGGAAGTAAAAGAAGTTTTACTTCACTAGCATTTCTTTAATAACATCAAGTTAAATGATGCTAAAATGTATTAGCCCAAAAGAAAATGTATACTTTGATAATAATTTAACGATTTACCTTACCTAAAAAGTCTGTTATTGTTATGTATGTATTAAGATTTTTAGCAAAGTTATCTTTTGGGACATTTTTCAGGATTGGAGGTTTAAAATAATGTTTTAATTCGATCCGAATGCATTTTTTATTTTATATCTTTTTAAACCTTATGACCTCCCAAAACTAGTGATTAACCCAATATTTTCTGCAGTTTTACCCTTTTAATAAATCATCATTTTTCTTTTTTCTCTAACAAACGTATGTTAAACTAATGCACGTATCCTAATGTCATAAACCTTTAAGTATCTATTATAAGTATTAATTAAAGCAAGTTGGTTCCGTATTAAAAAAATAATAAAGATGGTCGAAGAGCTTAAAGAGAAGAAATTAGCGAGATATATAGATTGTGAAATAAAATTTCAAATACAGATGTGGTGTTAGAAACAAATAAAAAACATTTTCCAAAAATGCTTAAACTAGTATTTATACAATATTAACAATTAAAAACAAAAACAAAACAAAATTCTTAGGAGGCCATATTTTGGTATGTAGGTATAACTTTTTATTCTGAACAACTTTTCTTTATAACATTTTGCTGAATTTTCTGAAATAAGGGTACTTTACTCTTGTAGATTTTTTATATTTTTTGACCTACCCTGTATGCTGTTTGACTTTCAACCGTTCTAAGTGCACTTAATATGATTATCGACCATGTACCAACTTTCGGCAATATTTGTATTTTAATTGTGCAATTAATAAAAATATCCCATATATTGCACACTTAAATGACCACATTGTATAAGTACTGTCATGTAAAATAAAAAACTAAGAATTGACTTTATAGTGAAGTATCAAACATTTTTTTAAATTTATCATAGCCTTGACCATAAGTTTTGTTTATTAATAATATATATTACGGTTTTAGCTTATTTAATTATAAATTATTTTTTTTTAGAAAAATATTTTTTTACTTACCAACTCTACTTTATCATGACTGTGATCATGACCATGATGTCCAATTGCTAAAGTAACTATAGCTGATAATACAAACACCTGAATTCTCATTTTCTGCAAAAAAGTCTGAATAAATAATAAGTAGTTTAAAAAAAGTAATAAATAAATAAATAATAAAACATAAAATAAAACAAAACATACGTATGTATTTAAGAACTCTAACGCTGTTTAAACTGTACACTTCATTAGAAAATTCCTAATGACTAGCTTAGAACCGGTTAAATATAATTTCTTATTGTTTCGTGTCTATTAAGCTGACCAATCTTTGGTATAATTTATTTTAAAAAATTGTTCTTCCAAGGTGCCTATTATTTACAATATAAGGTTATCCCCTCTACAGATTAGGTACCTACTTAATTAGTTTATTAATTTTAGTCTATGTAGTTGACCTTCAAGGGGTCGATTTTTTACTCTTAAAACGTGTATTGCTTAGCAGATTTGTCATTTAAAACTGCATGCTGTTTTCAATAGCTGTATTAATTTTGCTATACAGAGGCAGTTACAAATTCAAGTATAATATGCCAAATAACTTCAAAATTTAAAAAATACTAGGTACTTTAAAATCTTTTTAAGCTATAGACGTTGATATTTATTTTTAAACCTGTGTTTCGTTTATGAGCTCATTTTACATTTTTTTCTCTCCTGGACTATGGGAATAACAGAATCTTTCATTACATCGGTAGGATTAGGACTTAATTACTATTTTCTACCAAATAAGGACTAATCCTTTTTTTATTTCATTAAATGTATAAGTATACGTTTTCTGCAGACGCACAAGGGATAGCCAAACGATTCGGAAATCTTCGGCTAGTATCGGCCTAAAATTTGCTTACCGATCGTAAATTGAAGACTCGAAATGATTTTTAACGTCTGCTGTTTACATACATAGAGATCATGACATACCTTAAAAAGGCGCGTTTACACCAAAGTTGACAACTAAAAATTAACAAAAGACCGTTTGTAGAAAACTAAAAGTTGTTAACTAAAAGTTGCTCTTCTAAAATTAAAGCAACAAGTGGAAGATTTTTTGTTAAAAACTAAAAGTTGCTTTTCTTAAATTTAGCGAAACAAGTGGAAAACTTATTGCCAAAGAATTGGCGCGTTCTCCAGTTCTCAACTAGTTTTCTACAAGTTGCTTGCGCAAAACGCGCAGCAACAAATCTTCCACTTTTAGTTGTCAACTTTTTTTGATCTTTACCGACACTTCGTAGGAAACCAAAATTTAGTGGAAGATTTGGCTCTCCACAAGTGGAAGACAGAAAAAGTTGCTGTATTTTGTAAAAAAAGCAACAAATTGTCGCAACTTGTGGAAAACTTTGTGGAAAATTTTGGTGTAAACACGGCTTAACTGAATTATTTATGTAGGTGATGCAAGATAATATTATTATAAGACGTCTAAAAAGTGATATAACAACGAAAAATAACATAGTTCCAGAGGGATACGAATACAACTTTATAAAATAAAGCAGTTTTAGATTAAAAACTACGTCTCCACTTTACAATTTCATCAACAATCAGACATTACATCCGCAGTTTTCTAGTCTTTTTGTTGGGGAAATACTTTTAAAAAAATCGTTTGGCTATCGCCCCTGTGCAGAAAATGTATGTTACCGGGCCTAATTAAGTTTTTATTGAAAACAAATCTAAAAGATAGATAAAATAATAGTCTTGGCAACATTGCCACAGTAAGAACTTTCAATTTAAAGTGCACTGTCATACTCAGCTGATTTTTGTTGATAAGGTCATTTTTTCTTGCTTGTTATGGTAAATTAAATCTTTTTTTCTTCAAGACTTGCTTTAATTGACCGCGAAATTAAAATTGCTACTGTAAGATGATCATTACATCTTTTCTATTATTCCAGATTCCCATTGTTATAACTAGATTGTATAAAAAAATGGCTTCAGTTATTCCAGCTGTAACCAAGCTCTCCCCAAGAGTAACCAGAATCTTGGGATGTAATCCTGGGCCTATGACCCTTCAGGGAACTAATACTTACATTGTTGGAACTGGAAAGAGGTAACCTAATGTACACTTATAATCTAAAAATACTTCATAAATGTTAGGAAGATACTAATACAATTTAACACACATCAACATATAGGACTTAATAACTGGAAGTGAAAGTACTAATAAGAAGTAGGATCAAAACCCATATAACCAACAAGTTTTTAAATTTAGAGTTTGTTTGTTTTTATAGAATTATTAAAAAATAAATATATTTTTTCCTTTTCAGGAGGATTTTAATAGACACAGGAGATGCTGATGTTCCTCAATACCTTAACCATCTTAAAAGTGTCCTAAAATATGAAAAGATCGACTTAGCCCACATTTTTTTAACTCACTGGCACCATGATCATGTTGGAGGTCTCAAAGAGATATTAGAAGAACTCTCTGACTTTACAAGTAGGTATAAAAAAACGTGTTTTGAGCTTTTATAATTTAGTTATTAATCCATTTTTTTAAATATTTTGTAAGGCTAAAGGCTTAGGGATAATTTTTTTTTTAATCTTTTAGAAACCTGTGAAGTTTGGAAATTTCCTCGATATGGAGATGAAAAAATTCATCAAAATTTAATGTCTCTTAAAGACGGGCAAGAGATATCTGTTGAAGGTGCCACACTTCGTGTTTTGCATACACCAGGACATACCAGTGATCATGTTGTATTCCATTTGCTGGAGGATAATACCATCTTTAGTGGAGATTGTATTCTAGGGGAAGGCACAGCTGTGTTTGAAGATCTCTATGAATACATGGAATCTCTGAGAACAATTTTAAATGTACAGCCAGTGACTATTTTTCCTGGACATGGAAACATTATTAATGTAAGTATTTCTACATCTAGATTTATGTGGAAAGGCTGATTTATATTTTAATTTGCATTTTTTTACACTAATCAATATTTGAAATCTAGGGGTGGATTTACGCAAAGGCTGAGTAGGCTGAAGCCTAGGGTGGCAAATATTATGGGCGCAAATTTACAATTAATTTATAAAAAAATCTAATCGTAAATTTTAATTATATAATTATAAATAATTTTGCAGAAAAAAAGGTTTAAAGAAAAATGTTAGTATAGGGTTTTGCCTATAATAAATAAATAACACAAAGTTCAAAAAAAGACTTATTTGTCTTAACATTTTAATTTATATTTTGATTTTATATAATCAAATTTGTTTGTTTTAAAGAATTCTTAAATTCTCTGTATGTTTTACTTTTGTTATATTTGTTTATAAAATTTTTATAAGAATTACTAGTGAAGTTTACATTCTTTTAATGCAAAATTATTCGTTCTGATATCCAAAAAATATTGACATATTAGGGCGGCAAAAATATATTAGCCTATGGGCGGCAAAAAGGTAAATCCGGCCCTGTTTAAATCATAATTGTTTAAATTTAAAGGATTGTTTTTTTACAAGCTTATTTCTTGCTTGTGGTTTTGCCTTCTTTTAAGGCAATTAATTTAAACTTGTTTTGAAAAATGTTTTTTTTACTATTGATTTATTGTCTAAGTATTTAATAATACCAAAGATACGGATAAGATAAACCATTCAATGCTATATTTTTGATACCCCTAATGGATTTGGCTAACGCGAGCCGATGTCCATTGAGAGATTTTCGCGCTATGCATTTCAATCCTTGAACGAAAGTTAAACAGTGTTGCCGGCAGGCCTTTACTATTGGCGTGATGAAACGCGACTAGAAAATACACAACCCGTTTAGCCGCCCGCTTTCGCTACTTCGTAATAAGGTACAAGCGACAGACATTGGCAACGTCGCACATGGTTCCGTACCTCGTTTCGCTGGAGCAGGGGTTACCGACTTAATTTTATTCGCATTTACGGAAGCATTGATATCTCCGAACTGATTCAGAGCTCCCCATTTAAATGAACCATCTATCCGTAGTAGTATTATCTTTGTAATACCTAAGATATTTTTAGTGGCGTGTCCAAAATTAAATAGGATATTTTAGGTTCAGATTCTGCATTAAATAAATTAATAGCAATTTAGACAAACTCTTAGTGTAAATTGATGAAATATATGAAATATTTTTTTAGGATCCAATTGCAAGAATCCAGTACTACCTTTGTCATCGCCAAGAACGAGAGAAACAAATTGTTGATGTCCTGAGTAATAATCGCAAGCAGTCCTTTACTGAATATGACCTTGTTTCAATGATTTACACAGACTTACCTAACAAATTGGTAAAGGCTGCCGAAGGCAATGTAAATCACCATTTGCAAAAATTATTGAAAGAAGATAAGGTCAGAAAAGTCAATAGTAGCTGGCAGTATAAAGAAGACGAAAGAACAGTTTTTTAATAAGTTTTGGAGATTTTGTACTATTATTGTGATATTAAGTTATGAATCGAACATTTAGGCATTCTAAGAAAGCTACTTTGTCTTATTTTTTTCGACTGAAAGACAAATATTTCTCTGAATGGTTAAATTAAAGTTTTGATAGAATTTATTCCATGTATTTACAAAAAAAAGTTTAAAAATCAATTAATCCCTAGTGCTATGTTTGTTTCAGTTATATAATATGCTTTGAAATATATAGAAATTTGTTACTTTAGCTTTGTATAACTTTCAAATTAGTTTTAGTATTTAAATTAAACCTTTTTAGTAAATATGGGGATAAAATCATTCAAGCCAATTGTGCCTACTGATAAGATGTTTCATATTGTAGTTTAGTTTTTTTTTAATACTTATATGCAATGCAGATGTGCTCTATGTATGGCTGCCTTTGTATAATATATTCATTTGTAGATTTAAGGTTGATGAATGTTAAAGTATTAGATTACTATTTCAGAGTCATTTATTCATGTTCCATTTATATTTTCATAAGTTATTATTTAACAATAAAAATATATACATTTAAAAACAAACTTCTTATTTTAATATAGTGGTGGTGGGCATTTGAAATCGAAATATTTCAATGCATAAAATACATATTTTTCCCCGCATTCGCCAAAAACCGGATAATGTCGAGAAGGTAAGGCTAGTTCTTATTAGTTTTGATTATGTTAATCTCATTAATAACTGGGTAATGTTAAAGTTAACCTGATTTCAAACATTACCCGTAATATAGACACCATATCTTTACACACAGAAAAGTAACATGTCTAAAAATGAAATTTTTGTGTTACATAAAAAAATCAGATAATAAGGACAAGGAAAACCTTTGGAACCTAAAGCCTCAGTTCAATAAAGATTTATTGTATAAATATTTCATTAAATTTATTTCATTTTAATGATTAGGCTACCCACCTTTATTTACGCTTGAGGAGATCCAATTTTAGGGTATCTATTCAGATATGTAAATTATTTACGCATTATTAACCCAGAAAATCAAAAATATATATATTTTTTTTACTTAGTACTGAATAATAAAAGGCAAACAATTGTCAAGTGAATTGTTAAATTATATTTCCTGTATTTTGACGGTATAGAAATTATTATAAACACCATAAAATTGGGATGACAGATCTACCAATTAGTTTGCAGCTTTTATATACCCCATAAAAAAATGTGAATTACTCATATATATTTATTTAAGAAGTAAACCAATATTTAATTTTTTTACGTGTAGATATTATTAGGAATTTATTTAATATTGTCACATTGTAAGGAATTTATAAGAATCTCTTTTGACAAAATGAAAATTCAAATATGTGTAATATCAGTTTTAGTTATTTTAGTAATTGGACATCAATATGATAAAGTTAAGATGGTAAGTTAAAAACAGTCTAATCTTACAGTATTTTTAGTAATGTTATACAGGGTGTGACCGACATGTTTACAACGATGAAAATTATATTTGATCTACCCTAGTTGAGACGGACCCAATTTAAGTACCAAATTTTAATATTCATATATTTACACCAGAAAAAAACATTTTAAAATTTGCAAAAGAAAGTTAATTTTTTTGAGTCCTCCAGGAAAAAATCGGACTTTCAAAAGCAAATCCACTATTTGTATTTTATTCGTGAAATGAAGCGTAAAACCATAGCCAGTTGAAACTTTTTCACTGAACAATTATTTTCTTATGCAAATATATTAGATGCCTTTAACTTTAAGAAAAATGCGGATATCTTTGCGAAATTCGGCATCTGACAATAAAATTTGTCCGATATTTCCCTCCGGGGCACCCAAAAAAAATAAATTTTTTTTTGCAATTTTCAAAATGATTTTTCCATAGTGTTCTCCTTGGAGCCAATAGCATCCGATATATATAATATATATATATATATATATATATATATATATATATATATATATATATATATATATATATATATATATATATTATATATATATATATTTATATATATTTGGTATGAGTCTCGTATCTCATTTTTTAGATAAAATGATAAAATTAAAATCCTAGAGACGCCAATGTATCTGGTTAAAAGTTAATGTGCGATTTTTTGCCCATGACAATACTCGCTTTGCCACAGAAGAATTAATAAAATGTCAACTGTAGATTACGCAAATTCAAACATTGGGCCAGGTGAATAAAAGGAAGCAAATACTTATACTCGAGTTTTTTTGAAATAGACTTATGTAATATTAAAAGATCAAACAAGGATACTACTATAGTAAAAGTATTTACTTCCTTTTATTCACCTGGCGCATTATCCCCTTTTATATCAATTTTTATTGGTAGAACTACAGCGCGTACAATGTATGTAGGTGTATCCTATTATTTTCACACACCTAATGTAGGCGAACGGAATTTACTCAGTGCGCACAAATTTTGTCAAGAGAAAATGTCTAATCCTGACAATGCAAAACTGACAGTTTTTAATTTTTATTGTGGTTGAGTGGTTTGTAATTAAGTCTAGATACTACGATTTGTATGCTGAAATACTCAATATTCAAATAAGTAACACTTAACACTACATGCTTTTTTTTCTAAACGCTTAAAGCATTTTCGGTGTTATCAGCACTTCGTATTATCGCCTGTTTTAAGCAATGCATATAAACCATATAAACAGTTACTATTAAACCGTAATTTTAATAAGTCGTATGCTTAGTAAGAAAAAATTACCGCGTTTTATAGTGAATTTTATCATATTATTTGAGAAATGGTGTCTTCGGTTAGTAAAAATATAATTTAATTAATTTTATTTGTAAATTGTAAAATTATGTATTAATTGTAGATTATATAGGACTTTTACGTGGGATATTTAAAAAATAATTCATACTATAATAAAAATATAGTCATTATATGGTTATGCCCTTAAACTTGTGGGGGTACTTAAAATTTTGTCATAGTTTTTCTAGAAGCAGTGTAATGCAGGTATTTCTTTCACAGAACCTTAATTATCTGATAGATTTTGGTACCTATCGAAAATCTTATTAAGGTTAATACATTAAAAACAAATCATGTTAGTCCAGTAACTGAAGACCTAAAAGTACCCAAAGCTGTAAATAAATCTGTACAGATTTCATTTGTGGCGCAATTCTTAGGTCTTCGCGGATGCTTTCGAGCGAGAAAAAGTTTATCATGAGTCCGACGTAGAAACCCGCTGAAAATGGCCCCCCAAAGTCCCAAAAATGAGTTTCTCGCGAATATCTGCCAAAATATGCGAATTAGAGAATTTTTGTTTTGACAAAAATAAAGATCACCTCGAAATCTACAAAAATGGTCCCCACCATTTTTTTTTCGCAAAAACGGCCGTCGAAAAATCCATAACATTCCACACTGGATAGATGCGGTAGTAGTAGTTTCTTACTAAAAAATGCAGATGAACAAAACAATTTTTAATCAAAACGCAAGAAAGATTGTGAAGGAATTTTTTTGGGATTATTGAACACTTGCTAAGGTCTCATTGTAAAAAAGAAATGTTAATAACAAACCATTTTTTCAAAAAATATCAATAAATTAATGAGATACTTTCAAAATATTGTGAAAATAAACTTTGACCGCTTTTTTCAATATTCTAGAAAATAATAATAGAAAATAGAACTAGAGAACTTTGAATATTAAGAAATGTACATTTTGCCATGACAATTCTCCCGCTTATAAATGAATTATAAGATAGCAGCATTACGGTAGAAGTAAAGGGACTTGGGCCCGTTATCTCGAAAACTATTGATTTTTCGAAAAAAATTATAAGGACCATTTTTGTAGATTTCAAGGCTTCATTTTTTGTCTAAACAAACATTTTTCAATTCGCATATTTTGGCAGATATTAGCGGGAAACCCATTTTTCGGGTCTTGAGGGGCCATTTTCCTCCTGTTAATGTTGATAAACTCTTTCTCGCTCAAAAGCATCCGCGAAGACCTAAGAATTGCTTCACAAATAAAAAAATGTACAGATGTATTTACAGCTTTGGGTACTTTCAGGTCTTCATTTACTGGACTACCAGCAGTTTTAAAATATGTTACCTACGATATTGCTAGTCTAAGGATGGGTCTAGTGCTCGATCGACGGTCAGCGCTGACAGGGTTAAACTTAGCTATATCAATGAAAATGTATGATCAACTACAGTGTAGCTTGCGTAGTAGTCTATTAGCTCCGCACTCAGGTTAATCACACATTTTTATTTATATAGCTGCGTTCGACCGATGTCAGCGCTGACCGTCGGTCAAGCACTAAATCCAGCCTAAGCGTTCGTTACTTTTTTTGTGTTTTTAGGCCTTTTCCGACTTCAAAATTGTTCCAGATATCCTCTCATCGGCTCCAGATAATTTGTTACAAATATATTATCCGAAATCTGAAACAGAAGTGAATTTAGGAAACACAATAGCTCCGATTAATGTTAAAGAACAACTAATAAAGTACCAGCAACCCGGGTTTGTTATTTCTTATTTTCACCGATCTGTGCGAACTGACAAAAGGGAAGAGAATTTCGACATTGGCTGGTGAGTTTAATAAATGGTAAATATAAAAACCTCAGATGAAAGAAATTCAAAAATCTATGATAAAACCAACGACGTATAAAAATACAGACTGTTTTATTTACATTAAAACTGTTTGACATCAATATAAACCATCATAGTCTGGTGGCCCAATGGCAAAATTGAAATATTCATCATGGTGTTCGGAATAAGGAATAAAATGTATTATTATTTTTTTAATTTAAAGTAATGTAATAAGACATGTTTTATATTCAAGGTTGCTGGATACTATTCGAAAGTCAAAATTTACATAGGGGTTGAATTTTCCAAGATAAACAACCTTTGAGTTGTAAAAGCCATTTTTAAATTTAAATATTATTAGTGCAGGATGGGGTTTATTTCCAAGGTAAATAAATAATAATGGGGGCTTCAACCCCAGGTAGTTTAAAACTGGGTAATTGTCATAAAAGTGGCCTCCACTCCGATTTTAACCAAATTTGGTATACGGGGTTTTTTTGGGGTTTTGATTACGAATCTGTAAACAATTTTTTCGGCAACGTTTCGTTTTCGAGATATTCATCATAAAAGTTAAAAATCAAACTAACCTCATTTTCACTATATTCCCCCTTCTTTTTGCACACAATGTATCATTTTTCACACTAAATTGGCACACAATATTTCATAAACACCTATTTTTTTTTCTTTATGTATTTTTACCATTTTTGTATTAAATTGTGAAGTTTTAATGTCAAAGGCCGCGACCATATTTGCTGATAAAATCCCTAGTGGTTGCGGCGTTTGAAAGTGGAGGTTTGCAATTAAATGGAAAAAAAGATGTAAAATAAATATAAAAATAGGTTTTTAAAAGACGTTTATAAAATATTGTATGCCAATTTAGTGTATAAACCAAAAATTCTGTTCAAAGAGAAGGAGATATAGTGTCAATAAGGTTAGTTTGATTTTTAACTTTGATGATGAATATCTCGAAAACGAAACGTTGCCGAAAAAAAATTATTTTCAGATTTGTGATCAGCGCCCGCCCCAAAAAACACCCGTATACCATATTTGGTCAAAATCGGAGTGGAGGCAACTTTCGAGACAATTACCAAAAACTGTTTCTAAGGTAGAAACAGTGAAAAATAAGTCATGTTTTTATAAGTTTTAGAGAACATAGTAAAAATATAAGAGTAAAATCACGTGTTACACCTCTTTTAAAATTTACTTTGAGTGAATAAAAATACATACATAACAGGTAAATCCGTAGTTTTGTTTCAAATAAAATATAATAAAATAAAGCAGAAAATGGTGTTCGCAAAAAAACTAAAACTTAACTACAATAATATTTAATAAATATATTACAAATGTGTCAAATCTAGTTATAGGTACTAAAAGAAAATAACAAGCGACTTATTCGTCATCCGTTTTGTCGTCAGATCCATCAACTGATGTACCAATTTTAGTTTGCGACTTTTGACAGAAATAGTCGCCGCCCTGGTTTAATTGAGAACATTTACATAATAAACTACAAGATAAAACTAACCAAAACTAACCGCAAATTTGAGGGTCATCCGATATTTCGCATTATTTATATATCAAAAGACAAAAAATTAAAAAAAAATTGATAACTCAATTTTAACGATTTTTACAAATTTAAATTTAAAAAAATTAAAAATTTTAAGTCCGATGACGAGTAAAACATTTAAATAAAAAATTAACCAGACCTAAAAAGTTTTTCAAAAATGTGAACTTTTGTATTTAAAAAAATATATATTTTTTTAAATTTAAAAAATTCAGAAATTGATATTTTAAAATTTTTTTAAATTATTCTATTTTTAATGCGCAACAACAAAAAAAAAAGAAATATTATGATAAATTAATGCGTGACCTTTTAATCTTTAGTCAAAAGTCAAAAAAAAAAAATATTCTTCGACTTTTCAAATGACAAAAATCTTCACGAAATCATTGTTTTTGAAGTTTCAAGCATTTTTTTTTTCATAAATCCGATGACGAATAGAACATCAAAAATAATTATAAATATCTTTATTTTTCGACTTTTTATGACCAAAAAACAGTGGAGCCCCACTTCTATATAAATACCAATTAATTCTGTTGCTACTATAAATGTATATGAAATCTTTTTTATTTAAACGTAGCGGAAAAAATGGGATGCTTTCAAAAACAAATAAATAAAATAAGTGTTCTATCAAGAAAATGTTAATTTTATGTTGAATATCTTTGGTTTCAATTTAATGTCTCTTTAAAATTGTATAGGAAAAAAATCATAAGATTCTTATTTCACATTCTTGCGGAAAGCAACAAAATGGCCTGTTCAGCCTCATTGGGCAATCCTTTATAAAATAGGGGGCAAGGGCGATCCTAAAGCCGGTTCCGAACACTACGTGTATTCGGCGAACATTCGGTATTCGAGCTTATTCGCGTAGCGTGTGGGACTTGTGGGAGCCCTACCTTCGACGAAGATTCGTACTTCGTCATTTTCCAGGAGGCTGTCGGTAAACTGGCACGAATTAAAGAAGCTCGTAGTACGGCGAAGTGCCGCGTAGTTAACTTCGGCGTCGCTCCCAGATGCTACGGCTTTGTTTATATGTTTTTGCTTTAGCGCACCCTCAGTTCGTTGTTCCTTTCGTATTTTGTGTTCGTTGTGTATTGCATTGGTGGCGGGTTGATTTGTTTTTTATTTGCTGCTGAAATGGAATGGAGCAACGAGTTAACGTTAGTTTATACAATTATATGAAAGTGAACCTGCAATTTGGAACCCACAGATTCCAGAACCTAAGAATAGAAATAAAGTGGCTGATGCCTGGAATTATATTAAAACAAAGTTTAGCGTGGAGTGCTTGGTTGTAAAATTGAAAAAAAAACTCTTTGATGGCAATGTTTCCCCAGTTATTTAATAAAGTCAAAACATCGTGACGTTATTGAGAAAAATTTAATTTAACTATTTTTGATGCTCAGGAAATAGTACGCCAACTACCTTATGTTAAATAGAACACCCTGTATATTATGATAGATTTAGATTATATGGAAAAATCTAACCTCATTTTATGTATAATATCCTGTGCCTAAGTTAAATAGCTTCTGATTTATTCTTAATATTTAAAAATGGACACAACTTTTAAATTAGGAACTTAAACGCCCTTAGGCGGCTGTTTATTTTCCCACAGCGTTTTGACAATTTTTTTTTTCAGTTTATTTAGAGTTTCTTTTATCATTATATTAAGTAACAGTAGTGAAATTTTTTTCCGTAGCAAGGTCTTATTAGACTATTTTAATTTCTTCTATTCAAAGACAACATCCACCATCTTCTTCTTTTCCGTTCTTTTTTCCTATTTTGTAATAATAAAACACTGCTAAAAATCACACAACTAGCAGCGACAACCATCTGCTCTTCATCACTGTCCATTTTGAACTGCAACGCCACGCCACTGAAAATCAAGACTTCGGCTTCTCTACTACGGGAAATATTTGTCACTGGGCGCATTTTTCAAATAAGGTAGCGAGTGGGAGGGTGGCCGAATGTGTAGTGAATAGTTCGAATCTTCGCACATTCGCCGAACATTCGCCAAATGCACGTAGTGTCTGAGACCGGCTTAACAATAAAGTAAATGAAGCAATAACCTTTCACAGAAAAGTCGATGTTGGTAAAAGGAACTAATGTGTGACAAATGTATGTTTACCTTGATGTTTACGCACGCAAATAATTTCGAAAGAAAATTCCTAAGTTGTTAAGATTATTGACCATTATTTGATCCTACAGAAAAAAACGCCATGAAAAATATATCTATAAGCTTGTAAACACAATTTTTATTTCAGGTTGTTAACATTCCTGGCTCCGATGTTTCAAAAGGGCAAGTACTCACCGCATATATAGGGTCGGGACCGCCAAAAGGTTCAGGACCTCATCGCTATACTTTCTTACTCTACAAACAACCAAAGAAAATCGATTTCGAAGAAAAATTTGTCAATAACAATGAAGTTGGTGACAGACTTTACTTTTCTACAAGTTTATTCGCCAAGAAATATAATCTGGATTTAAAGGCTGGAAATTTCTATCAAGCTGAATATGATGACTCTGTGCCTGCGTTGCATAGACAGCTTGGAATTGCTAAATAATATAAGCAAAAAAACTATAACTGAGAAATAGTATTTTGTTTGTAATTATATATTTTGACTTAATAGTAATAAGACTATATCCGACTTTTGATTGTTATTATTTTACATGTTATGTTCTGTTATTTTCGTAATCTTGTTTCTTTTTATAAAATAAGGGATTATTTATGTATTTATTTTTTACAAAAAAATTTAGCATCCCAAATGTCATACCATTCATTTTGGTTGAAGTTCAAGATGTGTCTAATCTTAAGATTGGTACGTTTCACACCTTCAAGGAGGTATTTATAAATGGTAAAATTTTGTTTACAAATTTGAAGCAAATAAATTACTATTCTATTGAATTATTTCTATTTGATAGGAACATTCAGAAAGTCGAAAAAACTTTAAGATTGTAATTTTTACTAAAAACTTTATTTGGGGGAGGGGGGGTTCCTTAATAATAAACCCTTATTATTAAGGAACTTGGGTTTGTACCTCGTTAAAAAAAATTTTAAGCTTTGCCACTTTCATTGTTTTTAATTGAAAGGAACATTCATGAGATCAAAAAAACATCAAGGTTTTAATATCAACTAAAAACTTTATCTAGGGAGATTAATATACCCACTCCAATAATAAACCTTTATTACTGAGCAATTCTGGTTCTTGGGTTGTCCTCGTCAAAATAGAATTTACTTACATTGTTTCCATTTGAAAGAACATTCGTAAGCTCAAACAAGAAAATATTTTAATATAAACTAAAAACTTTTTCCAAGGGGAACCAATACCAATAATAAACATTTATACTGAGAAATTGTGGTTCTTTGGTTATACCACGTCAAAATAGATTTTCCCGAAGTTTTGCTTTTTACATTGTTTCTTTTTAAAAGGAACATTTATAGGGTCAAAAAGACATTGACGTTTTAATAATAACTAAAAACCTTATGTAGCTAGGGGGATTAATAGACCTACGCCAATAATAAACCTTTATTACTGAGCAACTGCGGTTATTGGGTTGTACCTCGTCAAAATAGAATTTACTTACATTGTTTCCATTTAAAGGAAACATTCATAAGTTTAAACAAACAAAGATTTTAATATAAACTAAAAAGTTCTTCCA
Organism: Listronotus oregonensis; assembly: GCA_019359885.1. Taxonomy (NCBI): domain Eukaryota; kingdom Metazoa; phylum Arthropoda; class Insecta; order Coleoptera; family Curculionidae; genus Listronotus; species Listronotus oregonensis. The sequence continues at coordinate 9,361 of JAHBCN010004255.1, read as the reverse complement.
GAGGGAATACCAATAATAAACTTTTATACTAAGAAATTGTGGTTCTCAACTAACCACAACTTAATTCTATGACTTAAAAGAAACCAACTTATATGAATTTACTATTTTATAGTCATTTATTCATGAAATTACATCTTTTTAAGTTTAAAATTAATCCATTTTGTAACATACAAAAATAACATTGTTAAATAAATAATTAAAGTAATAAAAAGATCGTTTAACAATAAAATATTTTGCTAAAAATCATCTTCGGATCTTTTTCGAAGGCGGCGGCATCATATCGGAATCATCATTATATCGATAGTGTTCTATATAATCTAATAGTTTTTCTTTAGTTATTGGATCAGTTATACTACCACAAACAGCTAAAAAACAAATAATATAAAGTAAACGCAAAACAATTTCCGATGCACGTCATCAATCAGCTGATAAATAATACTCAGGTCCCCAAACGTGACGAAATAAAATCTAGGTAAAAAATATTACAATTTGGCCTTTTAATGAATTAAATCAATATTTCATTTCACTTTAATACTAACTCAATTACATAGAATATTTATATCAGTTAAATCTGTAAAAATTGGTTTAATTTGAATTTTATTATTGTCATGTTGTCGTATTTAGCGACGTTGCCGTTCATTCTTTGATTTTATGCTTCCTGTCCAGCTGTTATTATTTATAACAATTTTGTGTTTTTAGTAATACTAGTTATTGTTGGTGTGTACTTTTATCAGTGTTATTTTAAAAACTGTTTTTTGAAAACAAAGACTTTGTAGTTTACTGTGCATTTACTTCTACGTTCAAGTTCAGTCTCAAAATGCCGAAGCATTTAAACAGCCGATGCAAAGAGCTAGTAGCTTCCTTGCTAAGCTATTTTCAGCAAGAACTGGAAAATAAGGGCCCATTATTGCCCTTGACTGCAGTAAGAGAAGTAAGTTTAACACAAAAGTAGCATATAAAACTTGCAAAGGTAATTTTAAATTTTTAATTTGTAGCGTGTTGCTGCAGCCCTAAACTTAAATATTTCCACTGTTAGTGCAATTTCACAATCGCTTAAAAGTAATGAGCTGCTAAAGTCGCCAAAAAAGAAACGTTCTCGCAAAGAGAATTACAAATGTGGAAATTTTGGATATCGGAGCGATTCGTGAAACTATAACCATAATCAGTTAAAACTTACCAAAAATAACTTTTTTAGAACAGCACGTAACTGTGTCACGTTTAAGTGAAAAATTAAGAGAGAGGCAATTGTTCGATGGTTGTCAAACCTCTTTAAGGAATTTGTTGAAGGAAATAGGCTTCCGATGGAAGAAAGATGATCCAAGGCGGGGTCTTTTGGAACTTCCTCATGTAGCTATAAAACGACTCATTTTTTGAGAGAATATATGAAAGAAAAAGAAGAATCACTGTATCAATTTGTTTTCCTTGATGAAACTTGGATTTTTCAGAACGGTACTATAGAACATTCTTGGCAGAATGAAAACTAAAGGAGTGTCCAAAAAAGTTGATGGAAAAAGGTATTATAAATTAAAGCGTATGTTTAATTAAGTTAAAATGAAATTTCTGTAGATACATAATACTTCATGCTGGCACTGAAAATGGTTTTATTGAGGGTGCTGAGGCAATTTTTTCCTCAAAAACAAAGCTGAGTGATTATCATGGGGAAATGAATCAGCAAAATTTTTTTGCAATGGTTTGAGAACCAATTGTTGAAGAATCTGACACAGCCTTCAGTTATTGTAATTGACAATGCTCCATACCATAGCATGTTATTAAAAAAAATACCCAATTTTTCATGGACAAAGGCTTCAATCCAGGAATGGTTATTGGATAACAAAATTAAATTTGATCAAGCTATGTTTAAGACTGAACTTCTAAAAATTGTAGCTATGTAGGAACTGGAATTTTTTTTTTTTTTTTTTTTGTATCAGATGATTTTATAATTTGAATCATTAATTTTTTTTTAGACATAAACCCCCAAAAACCTATATAGTTGATGATATGGCTGAAAGATATGGACATAAAGTCTTACGGTTGCCTCCATATCACTGTATGTTTAACCAACGAACACATTTGGGGCATTGCCAAAAATTATTATAACAGACATGTTGGTCGAGATGGTGCGACAGAGATTCACTGTTTGGATATGTGGAAGGAATCTCTTGGTACTATTACTCCAGAAATGTGGAAAAATTCAATTCGACATACAGAAGACGAGATAAGAAAATGGTACGATAGAGAACATGTATCTGACAGGTTGAACACTAAACCTATGGTTATTAATTTAAATGAATCTAGTGATTCAAGTGATTCTAACGATGATAACCAAAACTAAAGCATTAATCTTTTCACTTTATAATGTATTTTTGCCAAATTTTTCATCTTAGCACAGTCACGAAGGCTGAGGCCTAAGTACTAATTACCGTAGGTGTCTTAAGCGTGGTGGGAGGGAGTTTGTTTACACGGGCCTTAATATTTGGAGACTGGGAGGAGAACGACAAACTTCCGCGGGTAGCAGGTTTCATAGTCTGGACACTTTAGGGATGAAAGAACGAACAAAGTGGGAAGATCGGGGCCTCCACGTTGGACTGTAAAAGGATGCATAAAAGTGGCACTACATGTTGGTCTGTTGGGAACTGCTAGGGAGGAATTATACTGGCTAACTCTTCAGAGCAGAAGCCGTGAAAATACCTACAAAAGAGGGACAAATCCCCTACAGCTTGTCGGACGGCAAGAGAGGGAAGCTGCTAAGTGTGGTAGGAACGCCATTCCCAGACATGAGAACAATATTCTAAAGAGGGTCTGATCTGGGATACATACAGTGTATACAGATTAGAAGGAGAGAAATACTTTCTGGCTCGAAAAAAGAATCCAAGATTTCTTGAAGCTGCTGGGCTATGTATGTAATGTGTTTGTGTCAGTTAAGATTATTCTCAAAAGTAACACCTACAAGGTTAAATAATTCTTTGTTCTGCAGAACTTGGCCACTCGTATATAACGAATAAGCATTGGCAAAATTTTTTCGCGACAGCGAACATGACTGTGTTTTGGAGGCATTAAAAGTGGAGAAGATTTTTCACGCCCAATTACTTTAAAGTCTTGTGGAAGAGATATTTGCATTGACCTGCGCTTGTTTTTCAAATCAGAATTACAGGGTGGCTTAGGAAACGGAATATTAGAGTGTATATTAGTTTTTCGGATATATCGACACGTTCTATATGCTAACTGGCGTAATTATTGTGTAATAGTTTGTAATGGAATAAATAAAGTATATGACTAAGACATGTAGCCAAATAAATATTTAATTTTTAAATTTCGTTTGATTAAGGAGTGTAAAAATTATCATTTTTAAAAATAATACCTATTTTTTAAAAATATTACATACTCAGTATTTTTATCACTATCTGGCAACGCTGGCAACATCACGTCACGAAAAGCATATGACGTGCATCGAAAATTGTTTTGCGTTTAGTTTAGTATTTATATATATATATATATATATATATATATATATATATATATATATATATATATATATATATATATATATATATATATATATATATATATATATATATATATATATATATATATATATACAGGATGGTCCACTAAGCGCGCGTCGGCAAATAGTTACTAAACCGTTGAACTTATGAGAAAATTTTCTTAACAAAACTTTTTAATTTTCATTTTTGCTACAATCCAAAATTATTTTTTAATATAAACTAAAAACATTTTCCAAGGGGAACCAATACCAATTATAAACTTTTATTCTGAGAAATTGTGGTTCTTTGGTTATACCACGTCAAAATAGATTTTCCCGAAGTTTTGCTTTTTACATTGTTTCTTTTTAAAAGGAACATTTATAGGGTCAAAAAGACATTGACGTTTTAATAATAACTAAAAACCTTATGTAGCCAATAATAAACCTTTATTACTGAGAAACTGTGGTTATTGGGTTGTACCTCGTCAAAATAGAATTTACTTACATTGTTTCCATTTGAAAGAAACATTCGTAAGTTCAAACAAACAAAGATTTTAATATAAACTAAAAACTTCTTCCAGGGGGAATACCAATAATAAACTTTTATACTAAGAAATTTTGGTTCTTTGGTTATACCATGTCAAAATAGATTTTTCCCGAAGTTTTGCCTTTTACATTGTTTCTTTTTGAAAGGAATATTCATAAAGGTCAAAAAGACATTGACGTTTTAATAATAACTAAAAACCTTATGTAGCTAGGGCGATTATTATACCTACACTGGTAATAAACCTTTATTACTGAGCAACTGTGGTTATTGAGTTGTACCTCGTAAAAATAGAATTTACTTGCATTGTTTCCATTTGGAAAAAACATAGACAAGATAAGTCAAAAACATACTTTTTTTTAAACTGTTTTGTCTCCGCCACTGTTTGTTAGTTTCACCGACAAATTTACATGTAATCTAATGTTGTCATACTTTATCCTAAACTATCTTCATTTTTTGATTTAATTATACAGGGTGTTCAAAATATTCATTCAAACATCTCTATTTTCAATTCTATTTTAATTAAATTTATTAAATACAACTCCCTGTATATTATTTTGCCGTTCAAAAGCATAAAGCGTGCTCTTTCAGAAAACATTATTTTTGCCTTATCTATCGCACTATCGTTTTGAGATATTAAGGCTTTTCCATAAATTTACACTCAAAATGGGAAATATCGTAGGCGGCATGGCTCAAGAAATCGAAACAATTGATACTCGGTGGCATGATAATATTACTACTTTTTGTAATAATAAATTTAATAATTTCATTTACATTTAATAAAATTATTCAGAACACAATACTAATAAAGGTAACATAAATACATTTACATAAACCCAATTAATTCATTAAATACTTAAACACTCTACCATTTTGCTGTAAACACATATTGAACCTGTCGGTTAAAGATCTATTTACATTTTGTAACATTAAGGGAGTCACTGAATTAAATGCTTCTCTTATTCTTTCTCGCCTATTTGCTGCTGTAGTTGAGGGTGTCTTGTAGATCAGTTTTTTAACGTACCCCCATAGAAGAAAATCAAGTTTTGTCTAATCTGGTGACCTTGGAGGCCAAGGAACAGGTCCTCTTCTTCCCATCCAACAGCCTCGAAATTTTTCACCCAGAGTATTTCGGACTCTGGGTGAAATGAGCAGGTGTCCCATCTAACTGGAACCACATCCTTCTTAATAGTTGTAGTGGTATATTTTTTAGCAGATTATCAGGATCTTCATTTAAAAAATTTTGAAAAATATTCCCATTAAGGTGTCCATCAAAAGTGGGGCCCGATTATGTGGTTTCCAATTATGCCTCCCCAAACATTTACACTTCACCTATGTTGCTGGTCAACGGTCCTCATAAAATGTGGATTAGCATCGGCGTAAAAGTGTAAATTATGCCTGTTCACATGACCATTATTGTGGAATGTCGCCTCATTGGTAAATAATACAATGTTAAAACATCGAACATATTCTCTAATTCGAGCAAGACCCCAATTAAAGAAATTTATCCTATTTCAAAGTCTTGTCCTTTAAGTGCTTGATTCAATTGCACACGATATGGATGAAACTTATTCTTACTCAACATTCTCTTCACAGAAGTTTGACCTATGTTCAGCAAATTATTTATGTCCGCTGTATGTCTATGTGGGTCTGGCAACAAAAGATGCGACCACGGTAATTTATTTTCTTCGTTTACCACTGGCTTTATTCTTTCATGCTTTTCGTACTTAACTATTCCAGTCCTGTCAAATCTATCCATCAATCTTTGGAATGATCTTTCATCTGGATGTCTTCTTAAAACATTCTCCAAGGATATAAATCATTTCAATGATTCTGGCTATGTATACTTCATTTTAATTGCCAAATACTTCTTAATAAAGGAAGATAATGTGCACAAGATGTAACCAAATGTCACTAGATTACATAAATAATCACTAACACTGATATGCCAACGAGTATCAATTGTCTCGACTTCTTGAGCCATACCGCCTACGATATTTCCCATTTTAAGTGTAAATTTACGGAAAAGCCTTAATATCTCAAAACGATAGTGCGATAGGTAAGGCAAACATAATGTTTTCTGAAAGAGCACACTTAAAGCTTTTCAGCGGCAAAACAATATACAGGGTATTGTATTTAAGAAAATTAATTAAAATAGAATTGAAAATAGAGATGTTTGAATAAATATTTGGGACACCCTGTATAATTGAATCAAAAAATGAAGACAGTTTAGGATAAAATATGTCAACATTAGATTACATATAATTTTGTCAGTGAAATTAACAAACAGTGGCAGAGACATAATATTTTTAAAAAAAGTATGTTTTTTACTTATCTTTTAAAAAAAAATTCATAGCTTGTCAACTCTGCATTCGACCCACATACAAATTTAAAGTTGAATACAGAACTCACAGAGGCTTTATCTCCCACATAAAAACATAGGGTATTCCATTTAACAAAAATATAATTTTTGTATATTACTCTTTTGGAAGATACCCTGTATACTAGAAAATAATTTTGGATTGTAGCAGAGATAAAATTTGAAAAGTTTTGTCAAGAAAATTTTTTTATAAGTTCAACGGTTTAGTAACTATTTACCGACGCGCGCTTAGTGGACCACCTTGTATATATATATACAGTGTGTCCACTTAAGTTCGCACCATATGGGAAACTTTTTTATTATTAATTTTACGAAAAAAAGTTATTCTTCATAAAAAGTTCTGCATGGTCCAAAACCTCAAATGCAACTATCAGATATTAAACTTTTTCAGTCGTATACGAGGTATATCAGAAAATATTAATTTTGCTAAAGAATAAAGTACTTTTATTTTTGACAATATCAAAAATTGTTATTAAGAAAAGTTGATAAGAACTAAAAACTACGTTCAAATATGCAATTACATCAAATTATATGGAAAAAATATTTTTTTCTTTTTTAGCTACAATTACGCAAATGTAACTGTAGTTACGTGAAATCCAGGATGCACTGATAAAAAAATGATTTCTTGGTAGCAAGAATTGTTTGACAGTGAATGTCAAATAAAATTTGTAAAAATGCCGGTGATATTTAGTGTGGAAGAAAAAATAGAAATTGTGTTAATCGTTGGTGATAATTATAAAACTTATCGTGACGCAGCTGAAATATTTAACAACAGACATCCAGGGAAAAATATACACCATACATCAGTAATGAGAATTATGGAAAAATTCAAATCATGTGGAGATGTTAATAATAAATTAATAAACAAGCGTCAAAAAATTGTTACAACTGAAGAGATGAAGTTAAATGTAATGCTATCTGCAGTGGAAAAACCTAAATTGTCCCTTCGAAAAAGGGCATCTTTGCTTCCAAATAAAATTTGTAAAAACACAATATCAAAAATTCTTAAAGAGAACAAGTTTCATCCATATAAACCACAATATATCCATACTTGAAAATCTGGAGACTACGACAGACGACTAGAATTTTGTTTTCTTATCCAAGGAAAGCTAGAAGACGATCCTTTTTTGGCTAGGAAAATAATTTTTTCTGACGAATCTACATTTACGTCTAATGGAACAGTATCCTCGCAAAATTGTCGATGGTCGACTGACTCCAATCCTCACTTTACGATTAAAACTCGCGATCAATATTATTTTAAAACTAACGTTTGGTGCGGCATTTACAAGGATAAAATAATTGGCCCTTTTTTTCCGACAATCTATAACTTCTCAACGCTATCTAAATTTTTTACAAAATCAGTTGCATGATTTTCTTCGTGACCTTCCAAGACATGAACGGCAACAGGTATGGTACCAGCAAGACGGCGCAACATGTCATAGTACGATGGAAGTAAGGCAATACCTTGAAAACATCTTTAATGGAAGGTTATTCCGATATTTTTTGGCCAGCTAGGTCGCCAGATTTAACACCGTTAGATTTTTTCTTATGGTGTTACTTAAAAGAAAAGGTGTATCAACACAGCCCATTCACGAACGTAGAACATTTGGAAAGAATTATTACGGAAACAATTCAGGTTATAACTCCGAATATAATTAGAAATGTATTGAGGGAATTTTCTTCTAGAACGGAAACCTGTATTGTAAGAGAAGGCGGATACGTTGAAGCAATAGTGAATTGATGAATTGAATGAATTGATGAATTGATGAAACTATTACACGCTTGTTACGCAATTTACATTATTAGTACTGTATTCTGTGTAGTTGATAATTATTGTAAAATAAATAATTTTGTTATTTATCAATTATTTTAATGCATCATCAAAATAATGCAACGTAGAAGTTAAGAGACGTAAAGGTTATCAAATGTTTAAGGAATAAAGAGATAACTGATTAGAGTTTTTGATATTTTCAAAAAAAAAAATTACTTTACTGTTGGCCAAATTCATATTTTCTGACAAGCCTCGTATACGAGTGAAACAAATTGATATCTGATGGTTGTATTTTATATTTTAGAACATGCAGAACTTTTTATGAAGGGTAACTTTTTTACGTAAAATTAATAATAAAAAAGTTTCCATATGGTGCGAACCTAAGTGGACACACTGATATATATATATATATATATATATATATATATATATATATATATATATATATATATATATATATATATATATATGTTTGATCGGATATTTTCGCGAGTATAATATGTGTTAACGGATTCTCGGGTGACTCGCGTGTTACTTCTGTCTTGAAGTAGACAGTTTCGTGGTTGACGTTTCGATGACATCTCAGTCATCTTCTTCTGAACTTTACTGGACGGTGTCTAGATGTTCATTGTCCAGTAAAGTTCAGAAGAAGATGACTGAGTGTCTCAAGTCACCGCGAACTGTCTACTTCAAGACAGGTAGACCCAGCGATTATAATTATTATATATATATATATATATATATATATATATATATATATATATATATATATATATATATATATATATATATATATATAATGATCAAACTTTATTTAAAAATTGTATATATTTTTAATAAGACAGGGTGTATATTTCCACCTTAATCGATTGCCAATATTTTCTAATAAAAGGGTATTACATATTAAATCCTAAAATCAAAACTATAACCAATTTCACTTTTCGTCAAGTTTGCCATGAATATTAAATTTAAACAAAATAATTCATATTTGCCATATTTATTGCTTAATTTTGCAAAAATTAAATTAAATATAAATACATCTCTTCTTGCTTAATACATTTTTGGGCACATTTTAAAACCTTTCTTTTACTTAAATCGATACACATTGATGCTATGTATGAATTATTTATCCTATTCTGAGATCACTGATACTCACAAGATAGTTATAAACAAATTATAGGTTAC
>JAHBCN010004254.1:57500-65984 GCA_019359885.1 Listronotus oregonensis | reverse complement strand
ACAAAGTTTTACACATAAAACATAATAATACCAGCCAAGGACTTAAAAAATGACAGAAATATATAAAGAAAAATCTAAAATAAATAAAAGAGCTAATATTAAAAATTTAAGTTTAATATAATCATACCTCTTATATTTAGATAAAATAAATTTTTAAATGGATCAAATAGTAACAACAATAACCCATTAATAAACATTTTGTTCTTACTAACTTAAATTAATAAAACAATAATAGGATTAATAAAAAAAATATTATGGCGAATAATAAAAATAAAATTAAAATGCAGACCTCTATATTAGGTAAAAAATACACTTCAACTTAACAAAATCAATAAATTTTTAGTACCCTAATTAATTTTTATTTTTACAATTCACATGTTTAATAAGTTTTTTAATTTGTTAAGAACATTTACAAATTTCTAATAGGTCTTATTTACTAAGTATTTAACTTTTATTTGCTCAGAAACTATCACCTGTAATTCGTACTTTCCTTGGGTTAGCAGTTAAAGAAGAATAATGTTACCATTAAAAATAAATACCGTACTGAATGGCTTTAAAACTGAATTGGTAAAAATAGTAATCTCTTATTTAAATATTATTACAAAAGCAATATAACTATTAATTACCTGGCAAAATATACCAAGTAAGGTTAAAATCTTAACCTGAGACTAAGAAATATTTAGTAAAAAATGTATAAAATTCCATTATGGGCCTTTTACCTTGATATCTTGGAAATTCAACATCTAATAGTTCGGGAACCTTCTTATAAAGGAAGTTGGACAGAAAGCGAAGGTTTGACTAAAAGTATGTACCTACACACCCAAAAAACAAACAAGAACAAACATTCGTTCTTGTTCACTTCGTTTGTATGTGTTCTTTGTTTATTGTTCGCATTTTTTTGTCTTCATAGCGTAACCAAATATTTGTTCACACTTGTTCGACTAGTTGGAAAAGTTATGAATGACGACGAACAATTTTTTTTTTTTTAGGTATATACACACCGAAAAAAAAACATTCATTCTTGTTCACTCTGTTTGTATGTGTTCTTTGTTTATTGTTCGCTTTTTCTGTCTACATAGCGCAATTAAATATTTGTTTACTATTGTTCAACTAGTTGGAATAGTTATGGATGACCATAAAAACAAAAAGTCTATTTGATGTACCGACGTCTACTCGAACATGTGTGAACAAGAACAAACAAACGTTTGTTCGCCTTTTTTACTGTCTATACTAAAGAAAAACGTTTGTTTGCTAATGTTTGTTCTTGTTTGTTTTTTCAGTGTGTACATACCTTAAGGTACGTTTTAAACCAATTTTATGGTTAAAAGAAAAATAAAAAAACTTTAGGTATTTCTATAAGAAATCAACAAACATAAGCCCTTTTTTATACAACGAATGTTTGCCTATTTTCCGTATCATTACCCGGGTATTTTTTTCTGGGTAATTTTTCATACTTGCTTCACACTGCGCTCCATAAATAGGAAATCGAATGTAATTATTTTTTATGAGAAAAAGTATGATTTATAATTTTAAATTGTTTTGCGCTGTTAATAACTTAAACTTGTAATTTAACTTTTGCGTGTGAAACAACTTAGTTCATGTTGATTTCTTTCCGCAGTGCATTATTGTGATGCATTTGATAGACATCCTATTTTAATATCATTTTCGTGGTTGACTCTTAAATTTAAAGAAACTGTTTTAATGTTTTCACTCATTTATCTTTATGCTATAAACACAAAACTAATATGCTAATACAATTTTAAAAATTATTTTAGAATAAATAATTGTATCAATAGCTTTAACTGATGCATATCTATTGCACAGCTTTTGGCATACGCAAGACTAAAATTAAGGTTCTCCATAATACACTACCCATTTTAATTGCTCCGTTAAATTACTAAAACTTAATTTAACTAAATATTACACTTAATTATAATTCACTCTTTGAGATTTACTATAGCATAGGACTTATCCAAACTTTGAAAAATTACGTCTTTTAAGTAAGTGCCATTAACTTCAATGCACTTTTCAGGATTTAACAAGAAATTATTCATGACACGATAAAGAAAAACCTGATTCACCATACCTCTTCAGGAATTCGGACTTTAAGATCTTGGATGTTTTCTGGACGAGTTGCAAAAACCTTTGACTTTAAAGAGCCCCTAAGAAAAAAGTCTGCTGCAGTTAAGTCCGGGGACCTTAAAAGTCAATTTAAATCCCCAAATAGTTAAATGAGTTGGCCATTAAACACTATCGCAGAACTATTTTAGAGTTTTAGCGGTATGTACTGGCGCTTCATCTTCTTCTATTAAGTTACTCTTTGCGGAAAAAAAACTCCTTGTTGAACGAAATAATCCATGAGAATTAAAAGTGACGTTAAATTATGTGTTTAAATTTAATGATGCTTTATTAGAAAAATGACCTTTTACGAAAATCAATTTTTCCTGGTTTTGCGTCAGGTGCCTACTCGATTAAAAATATGTTGATTTAAATCCCAAAGGCCATAGAAGACAATAATATAAAAAAAGTACCAATTTATCTCACATAGAATTTATTTAAATATCAAAATAGGTATGAGTTATTCTGTATTATGTTTATGCAAATAAAAATTTAAGAATATTAAATGAAAAAAGTCGCAGGGCAATATTAAAAAAAAAAAAATATTTGTAACAGTTACTAAAAAAAATGAAATTTATAAGTTTATATCAAATATTTTTTTGTCAGAACACAATTAGTAATTCAAGTCCCTAAATGGAATTTTGTTAATTATTACAATTTTCATTTAAATGATTTTTTTATGCAATTTAATATACTGGCATATGTTTAAAATTTTATAGTGAAATATGATTTTTTGCAGAAAAAGTATGGCTAATACTGGGTGTTTGCATTTAAAACAGTCCACGAAGCCTTAAAGTCTAAGTACTAACGTACCATCAGTACAAGAATTACGAAGCCATTTATTAATTTAAAGAGTTGTACATCAAGAACTTATAAATTTTTCCAGATGATGAGTGTTTATTGTCAGATAATCATGGGAAAACACCTTTACCCTATTTAAATCCATTCTTACGGGGGTTTATTAAAAATGTTTAGTAATGGAAAGTAATTAATTTTAGATGTGGATTAAACTGATCATATGGGATATAATGGGGTATTTATAAGTTTATTAATTTACAATTTCTAAGGGTAACAACTTTTTATCTTTATTAGCTATATATATATATATATATATATATATATATATATATATATATATATATATATATATATATATATATATATATATATATATATATATATATATATATATATATATAAAAGGATTTTATGAACATACCATGACCTTTGTGCCACTTTGGGACATGTTTTAAAGTATAACTTATATTCTCCTTTTTTTCCTTATATAAATTTATCCTTAATGTTTTTTTATATTTACCCAAACCATCTTTAATTATTTTATTTTTATGTGTTTTTCTTAAAAATGAAACTACCTTTTTGTTGACTTACTGATATAAGTAATATATATAAAAATAAAGTACTTTTCATTTTTTTTGAGTGACCGCAAAAACAGCATATTTTTACCCTTGCCAAAGACCTTAAAAAAATCATAAAAATATTCTGCATATGTCAAATTATCGGTAATAAAAACTCAAGATGAGCATATTTTTTGGTTTGTTGTTGTTTGTTTAAAATCACCTCTAACTAAGGGAAGGGTTGATATGATGACGCAAAACTAAAATATAAGACTAATATTAATACGAAAAAAGTAATTTTAATTGTATTTTTTCTATAAAATAAAATCTAAGACATAGAAAATAATTTATTTTTATATTAATGAGGGGGTAATATAGTTAAAGGTTCACACTTAAACTCGCTAAGGGGGTTAAATGATCCGTTACATATGAAAAAATCAAAAATTACTTAAAAAATCAAGGAAAAACTTTTAGGATATTATAAATTATTACCCACCAGTATCTATTTAAGAAAACAAACCCTGTAACAAGGAGTGAACTACCCCCAAACGTGATTACATGCGAAAATATCCTAGTAATGTAAGAAAACTGTGGAATATTTTATATTAGATATTGATATTACTTATCTAACGTTTGAGGGCAGTACACTCCTTGGTTTAAGTTGTGGTTTTCTTATAAATACTGGTAGAAAGTACACGATTTGAATTTCTAATAATTTAGAATATCTCAGTAGTTTTTCCTAGATTTTTTAAGAAATTTTGATTTTTTTTTCTTATTTAGGGGATGATTTAATCCCTTTAGCGAGTTTAAGGGTGAACTTTCAACTATATTACGCCCTCATTAATATAAAAATAAATTATTTTTTATCTGTAAGATTTTTTATAAAAATACAATAATAATTGCTTTTATTCTTATTTATATTATTCATATATTTCAGTTTTGCATTATCATATCAACCCCTAATTTGGGGTGTTTTTTGATATTTTTAGAAAAATCAAAAAAAGCTCATCTTGATTTTTCATTACCAATAAATTTACATGAGCGTAATATTTTTTGGATTTTTTTAGGGTCTCTGGCAAGGGTGAGAAAATAGATTAACTTTGCGGTCACTTTTTAAGGCCGAGTTTTTTACTTATTATTTGTTATTTTTGAAACTATTTTTTGTTAAATTTTTTTATCTACTGTTAACAGCTAACTTTAATTTGGGTAAGATTTTTTAAAATTCACTTTTAATAAAGGGTATATTAACTGAAAATTTTATAATTATATAAATCGTCAGTTTAGTAAAAACTTGTTTTTCAACTTGACATAAATTAATATTGTCCAGAATAGGAAACATTTTGCCTAGCAATTTCAATGCATAGAATGACTTAAAATTTTGACAGTAAGTAGGGAATAGTCCAAGGATCAAAATCAATATCCTGCCGAAAGCTACCTTTACCTGGGGAGTGTAAGTAAGTTATGATTAAAATAAAGGTAGACCAAAATTTTTTAAGTGCAAAAATATTCGAAAAGAACCCCTTAATTATCACCCTAATTAAAATGAGTCGTAGCCCATTTTTAGTTTTCTTTGTATATGTTTCATAAATACATTCTTAAATTTTAACCAATTTAAATTGCTTTGTTTTGAAAAGAAGCTGCAAGTGAAAATCAAATTTTAGCTTTTAATAAAAAATGACTTTTTCTTGAAAATAACTCAAAAACTAAGGGAGGTATGTAAAAATAAGGTATCAAATTAAAGTTTTTTGAATTACAAATATTTTGCTTTTTTTATTTACTACGAGGACTACCTTTTTTCAACCCTTTAAAGTCACTTCTTTAAAAAGGTAAGGGTTTTAAACAATTTTAATATACAGTACCTTATTTTTCTCAAAAAAACCTACAAAATGTTTTTTTAAAGAACTCTTTGTCACAAAAACTGGGGAAGGTATGCTTAAAAAACCAATTTTTTGGCGCATGCTAAAAGCGGTTATGTCCTATTTTTTGCGTTGTAATATTGTAAGGAGAGGATTTTTGAGGATTAAAAAATTACAAAATTAAATCAGTAATACTTTTGAGCAGTTACATTTTTTAATTACAACTGTGTGAAAACATGTTAATTTTTCTAGGGTAAACAATTTTTTTTTAATAAGCTGTAATAAGGGTTGATTTTTAAAGGTTTAAATATATTAAATAATGTTCTAAAGAATTAAATACTTATTTTTTAATTTATATGAGCCTAATTTTATGTGACTTAAGCTTTAATATAAAAGTTGTGAAGGTTTTTGCAATAAGGAGTAGTTTTAACTTCTAAAAAATAAAAAGCGATCCCTCAGCATATTACACATTTTAAAGGGGAGACTTAGTTAAGCTTAATACCAAATTTTTATACAATACACTGTAATAATATATTAATTTTTTATGGTAAATATATATATTTTTAATCATAATAGGGTTGATATTTAAGGGCTGAAATAATTTAAATAATGTTTTAAAGAAAGAAATAACTTTTTTAACTTACTTGAGTCAAATCTTACTAAACTTAAGCTTAAAAGTATAGTTTTATGGGTTTTAGCAATAAAGGGTAGTTTTCACCCCTAAAAAATAAAGAGCGCCCATCGGCATAATATAGATATTAAAGAAGAGGGAAAGTTAAGCTAAATTTTAAATTTTCATGCAAATCCATGCATATTGAAAAAAATGTCGGGTATAAATATATAATTTTTTTAGCTTCGTTTTCTGGGCTAACATAAAATCCTGCCTGGTATGGAACCGTTAGGATTTCCTGTTGATGCAAAATGTAATATTAATTTGTATAATATTTTACCACGTAAATAAAACAATCTATAACATGTTAACAATAAATCAAGATTTCGTTAGTTAGGTGTTTTTATCAATATATCATGTTAAACGTAACCTTCAAAGAAAGTACTTTTTCCTAAAATAACTGATGCTGGGGAGTTACTCTCATATCAGAGTCGGGGACCTTTCCAACAGAAAAAAATTAAGTATGTATATCACTATAAATAAGAGAGGGGCTTTAAGCTTGGCTGCACTTCGTTCTTTCGAGTGATAGTGTTTTGATTCATCGGCTTATCCGCGTGCTGCAATATGAAAGGAATCGTACGACTGAGTGTAAGTGAAAAGTACATGTGGATTATTACATAAAATGGATGGCTTTTAAAAACTGAATTGGTGAAATATTTATTTTAAAATAAGTTTTAAAAATTGGGTTTCTTATTTGTGCTTTTATAGTGAGGTTTAGTGTGAAATATATTTTGAAATCTGTTATTTAACAATTCTTACTACAGTTAGGCCAAAAGTCATGATTTATGGTATTTTGACAATAGATGCCTAATATAGAGGGTCAAATAAAACACTTCAATGTCCAATAAACCTCCTTTAAAAATAAACAAAAGTAATTAATATAAAAATCGACAAAAAGTTTAAAGTATCACAATTTGCTTTCAGGGGCTTTTTTTTGTTAATTTAATGTTATTAACAGTCACAATAAATTAGCTTTTTTTATATTATAGAAATTTCAGGAGTAATTTTAAATATATTTGGCATAACGTCACAAACGACAGATCTATTTTTTGTGACAGATATATTTATTATTTTTAAAAGTATAATGGGCAGTAAGTTAATTCATCTTAAGGTTTCCTTAAAGGTCTTGGTGATTAAGGGGGGAGGGGTAATTGGCCTTTTCACTTTTTGAAATCTCACTCATCTAGGCTTGAGGCTTTTTTTCTGATTTTTTTTTTGTTTTTAATTAAATCATAGATCTTTTTTTTTTTTCTAATGTCTCAGCGGCATTAAAAGATTTTTTTGTTTTGCTTGCGCCAAATTAAAGGTCTTCAAAGCACGGATGAAGCACAATATTTTTCAAAAATTTTTGGCGAAAAATTCAATTTTTTTAGGGTTTAATTTTTTATATATTTTTTTAACAAAACCTATGGACCCACGTAATAATGAAAAAAACATATGTGATGTGTCTTAAGTAGATCTAGCTTTATGAATTTTTTCATAATTTTTGAAAGGCTGATAAGGAGTCAAACAATTCAAAATCATTTTTTTTTCGCTATGTTTCGATATTTGAAAAAAAATTTTAGTTTAATCCGATAACCCCTCCCCAAAATCACCCTTAAAAGTAACTCGACATTTGTCTTACGGGAAATGAATTTCGGGCAAATGTTTGCAAACTTTGCACACTGATAGTTCTCAATAGCTTATTAAAAATCTTCAGGGGCACAAAACCCGAAAACCCTTCTAACTCTTCAAAATTATCCTCAAAGGTCACTGGTTTTTTTTTTTATAAAAATTGATTTCGGCTAATTGTGTTTAAACTTTGCATAGTGATAGTTCTCAACACACTAATCTAAAGTCTCCATGGCACAAAACCTAAAAAACCCCCCAAAATCACCCTCATAGGTCACTGAGGATGATTTTGACTGATAATTTTGTCAATTGCTCTGCGGAATTTTCTGATATTGTTGTTAAGTTTTAGCCACCTAACTTAAATAGTTACAGTTCAAAACCGTGAGCAGGAACTTCATTTGGCAAGGTCTTGGGCAGAGGGGTGTCAGTGGGTATCCAATTATTGGGGTTGAAGGTATAACATGTGGATATAGAACTGGCCACGAAATGGAAATCATGATAAAATGGCTTTGCCACCCGTCAACAGAGAAGCCGACTTTAGTACTTGGTTAGATTCGAGTCCTAAGTCGGGGAAGGAGGTATTGGGAGGGTTTATATACTCCGTAAGAAATCCAGGTATAGGAGATGTCAGGCTGTAGCTCTGTATCTATTTAAGTGGCTACAATTCGACAACCCTCTCAAAAAAAAAACGCGGAGCAATTGACCAAACTATCAGTCAAAATTATACCAAGTGACCTTTCAGGGTGATTTTGAGAGGTTAAGGGGAGAGGTAAATTGTAACACGTATTTTTGTTCTCAACAAGCTTAGCTGGTTGAGATTTTAAAAAGGAAAAATGCCGATTACTCCCCCCCTTATGCGCCAAGACCCTTTACC
>JAHBCN010004254.1:0-52500 GCA_019359885.1 Listronotus oregonensis | reverse complement strand
AGAATCACTGAACTTGTCAGGACCGGACTTGGGGCAATGCTATATTTGCTTACAATAGCCAGCGCAAACATATAACATAATAAAAACAATGTGATTTTTAATAATCCTGAAAATATTTTGAAATAAAAAGAAAAACTATAAAAATAGTACTTTATTACTATTAATGACTTCTGCGGTTTTTCGGAAATACATTTTTAAATGACGTATCTTTTCAAGTTTGTGTAATTACATAGGTTTTATCAAAAAGGTACCAAACACTTTAAATTTTACTAAGAAATTTAAATCATAGATTTGTAAATATACTAGATGTCCTACTAATAAATAATTATTTAACTGTTTATTTCTATTATTGTTAATTGTTTTATCTTTGATAAAGCCTACGAAGCTGACATTATTTTTTTTTATTGTACCCATGATGTCCAAAAACTAAAACATGGTTGCATTGCATTTCACAGTCTTTTAAGATAACCGCGCAATGCTACGACGAACGTTATACAAATTCTCACTACCTTTGAACTACCCTTTTTAAACATTGGTTAATTATATTCAAAAGACACCTTCAGTATAACATGGAAGCTAAACCACATATGACATGCGATCTTTGTGGTATTGGTCACCCATTGGTCACATTTTTAACCAGGCCCTTCGTTGCTTAACTTCGTTGAAAAGTAGCTTAACACTGAATCCGGTGATATTTCAGCTTACATTGCACCTGATGGAATTTGTAACCAGTTGCGTATTTCTTTTTATTTACTTACTTTCAGTAGCATACCTAAATTAACTACAAGAAGTGGTTTGACGTAAAGATTTTCTTTAATAATTCAATGAAATAGTAGAGGATTTTTTTTTCTTAAATATTTCATTTTATTTTAAAAAAGAAATCCAGAAGATCCAGCCCCTCTCCCTCAAATATACGCTATGACTGACTTTAAATAAATAACTAACATTTTCATTTACTTTTAGGTAAAAGATAGATAGATACAAATAATTATCTTTTAATTGAACTGACTTTGCCGATACTCGGTGGAATTCCATTATAATTTTAACGGAAAATGAAAATACACTTTGTATTAAAAATACAAAGTGTATTTTCATTTTCCGTTAAAATTATCTTTTATTTTTATTTATTTAAATAAAAAATCTTGAATCCCGTTAGATCAAATGTTTTTTACTATTATTTGATTTAAATATTTTCAGATTATATTGTCCCTTTGTATTAATTTGGCCAAGGCAGAAGCAGGCTCAAAGGATGAACAACCAAAACAGATGTATAATACAGCCAATGCTATTAATTCACAGCAAAAACCAGAGTTATTAAGTTATCAGCAAATAACGCATTATGGAGATAAGTTTCAACCAGAACAAGTTGTTTATCAACAAAGGTATCAACAACCCCGAACTCAGCATCTGCATCAAGCAATACCTTACAACCATCAACCAGAGGTAAATATTTCTTTTTTATATTTGTATTCACGAGAAGGCTATGCGTGTATTTTAATAGCAAAATTGCATTGGTAAAAGAAATGGCTCAATTATTAAAAATGTTACATTTGATTGGCTTTTTATAACTGTTGCAGATGTCCAGGAAAGAAAATAGGAATTATTATAAGGCAATTAAAACCGATTTAAAATTAGTTACCCGTACTTATTTATATTGCAATTTAAAAAGGGCAAATATTTCTTAGCAAAAGTTCGCTTGTTGTAAATTTTATTTCCAATTGTGAAATAGTACATCGAAGCGATACAAAACTTGTAAACTTGCGTTGCTAATTAAATAGGTAGTTAGAAGCTACACAAGCGTAACAAGCTCGTTAAGGGCTACGATCACTGATCGTCAATTAATGCCCCAGTTAAGATAAAGCACATGGCACACATAACATGGGATTCTGGCTTTCGAACGATTTTTAAAAAATTTGAGTATGTTGTTTCTTAGATCAATAGGAACATCTTTTAAATAGGACATTTTTGTGCAGGCTTGCAGGGTGCAGGGCAAAAAAATCACTGAGAAGTTGAAGCTTAACTGTTTATTAATTTCAATATACACGCATTAAAAGAGTGAAATTTTGTCTAAATGCAACGGAATAATATTTTTTATATTTGTTAAAAGTTAAAATATTTTGATTTAACATATAACACATACAGGGTGGTCCAATAACGAATAAATAATATGGATTATGTCAACTAAAATTTTAATATGGTGATATACTTGTATATATGTTTAGAAATTATACATTTTTGACAGTTTATTAAGGTAAATTTAAGTTAAAATATTTTGGTTTATTGTCCCAAATATAATTGGGTCACCCTGTAGGCCTTCACAAAAATGTCCCATTTAAAAGATGTTCCTATTGATCTAAGAAACAACATACTTAAATTTTAAAAATCGTTTGATGGCCAGTATCCCAAGTTATGTGTGCCATGTCCTTTATATTTATGTTTCGCGTCGTGACGCATCAGAAGCATATAGGTTTTATGCAGACGACAGAGAGCGCTGCGTCATAACACAACACAATAGTATAAATAGTACAATACTAAAGGTGTGAAATCGATACCTTTCGGATGCGTCATGACACGACACGTCATACAAATACAAATCCACCCTTAGATTAGATTGGATTATTTGAGCGGAGATGGCAAAAATGACCTCAACCACTGCAAGCTTACCAGATTTATTGTGGTTTCTCCTATCGTTCTTTAGAGTACCTTGTCCAGACCCGTCTTCTTAATTAGACTCCAGAGTCTTGACACTGGCCACTCCATATATCTTGCCGGTTTTTGCTTTTCCTCACCAAGCCTAGTAAACCCAAGCCTACATAGTGCTTCGCAGTGGCACCACACTTGTACGGCTGTTTCTTCAGCCTCCTGGCAGAACCTACACAGGCTATCCCCCACCAGGTCTATTCTTTCCAGGTGCTTGTTGAGTTTGCAATGTCCTGTTAGTTGACCTACCGTTATCCTTACGACCTTACGGCTGTGGCTCAGTAGGTCCGAGGTAAACTTGGCCGAGCAGGTCTTAATGAACTGCTTTGCCTGTCGTTGTCCTGGTGTTTGTACCCACCAGCTTTGAAACTCTCTGTCTATCCAGCTCTTAATAGATGCTTTAAAGGGCCTGCCGAGGTTCCACAGAATGGCTCAGGGCCATCATTTCCATGGCTGATCCTCTTTTGGCTAGATCGTCGGCCTCTTCGTTACCTGGGTGGCTCTCGTGGCCTGGTACCCAGGCTACCCTAAGTTTGTTTGCCAAGCCGACTTTTTCCAGGGCCTGTATACAAT
Organism: Listronotus oregonensis; assembly: GCA_019359885.1. Lineage (NCBI taxonomy): Eukaryota > Metazoa > Arthropoda > Insecta > Coleoptera > Curculionidae > Listronotus > Listronotus oregonensis. Next base: position 49,227 of record JAHBCN010004254.1, on the reverse strand, counting down.
CCACCCTTAGTAACAATATTGTTTTGGCGATCGTTTTGTTATTAAATTTAAAACATTATAAGTTCTCTAAATTTTTATTTTATGTATTTCGATATCAGGCAGTCAACCTCACAAATGTTATTTTAGGTACAATTTTTTGGTTTAAATACATATATTTAAATGAAGGTATATTTTCTATTGTAACGTTTATACAGTGAGACCGCCAAAGCAAACTTTATACAATGGGACCACTTCAGTCCTGGTCCCGAGACCAGAACAGAAGCGATCCCATTGTATAAAGTTTCCTTTGGCGTGTACCCAACAGGAACTTTTCAATATAATTATTAGTTGCTTATACTGTAATTGTTTAATAATATAAAATCACGCATTATTGAGGGCAATTGATGGATAATTTTTTATACAGTAAAAAATACCCATTAATAAACAATCACCGAAAAAAACAATTACTAATTTAAAGAAAAACCGATATTTATAATTTACATTTTGTATTTTAGTTGGGCCTTTATTCTTTTGTTTTTTTTTATAAAAAATGTTCGTGGGAAAAACTATGCTGATAAGAACAGTGATGCACTGCCGAATAATAATTATAAATACAAACTAACAAAACTTATTTTAATTTGTGTATCTTTTGTATTTCTTAAAATATTATCGACTTTGCTATAATATAGCACAATATGAACAAAATTATGCTCGGAGTAATATAGAAAGTCCGTATAATTTTGGGAAAAGTAATGCAGCTATATTGATTAAAATTAAATATCATCAAGAAATCTCTTAAATAGAAACATCCAATATTCCTTTATTAAAGTAAATTTTAATTACTTTCTTTTAATATTTGTTTTTTATAATACTGAAAAGGTGGTCAATGATAATGAAAGGAAGAGAAATACTTCTTAGTGTTTAATAACGCACACAAATGTATTGGTCTCCTTAAGAGTCCATTCGCGCCGCGAAAATTGGATCTAATTTGGGGTTCGGGGCATAATGTTTTTCTCAAAAACGGTATGAGTTATCGATAATTTTCAGAAACTATATGAAAGCCAACACTTAAATCTAGGCTTCTGCTGTAATAGTTTTTTAAATTTTAATTTAGTTTTTAATATTTCCTGGAGTGAAAATCACCCGGTTATGTTTAGATACTATTTTTTCTTAACTCGACTCATATTTCAAAAATCCGTTACAGCAGAGGCATAGATAATTTCTTTACCTTTAAAATGGTGTATAATTTGTCATTGTCATCATGTCATTTAAGTGAAAAATAGTTACCGAAAAACGTTATCTCCTGTAGGCTTGCAATCGGAAACAACATCGCATCGATAAACCGAATTTGGAAGGACCTAAATAAAATATAATATTTTTAATGCGGCTATACGAAAATTGTGGTAGTGGGAGTTTGTTAGTCTCCGCGTCCTTTCGCTCGACCCCTAAGGTGTAGCGTAAATGCACTCTTAACGTTGTCCCAATAAAATATATTTTACAAGATATAAATTTCATTTTAGTATAAATCGAGCTAATATATTACCTGTACGGATAAGAGTAACACATGGATAAAACAATATATTTAAAGTACATTCTCAATAAATAACCATTTCTGTTAGAATATTAATAAAATAGATTTAATTCCGCTGCAGTGACTGTAATTTATTGCTTAAAACACGCCAGTGAAGGTGATGATAGGTTGCATTAAAACTGTATTAATCGATATTCTTTTATTATTGATTTTTTTCAAAAGTAAGATAAATGAAACTGAGAAATATCCGACTAATAAATTGTGGCTCTTTTAAAATCAAAGATCCCTTAGCTGTATAAATGTCACAATACCATAATGTTTTTTTATCCAAAACCATTATAACAAAGCTAATCTACTATTTTGTAGTTTTTACTGTTAGGAGCGATTATCTCTGAGTCTTATTCCTAAAAGCGTTAATTAAAGCTATGTTTACCAAGGTTAATCTAAAAAACTTTTCTATGAGGAAAATGACATTTAATCGTAATTTTACTTACGGCCGCACTATAATCATATGGTAGGCACCAATAAGCTGACAGCATAGATAGAGAAAGCATTCATAAACGCAATCGAGGGCTGCGCCAAACATGTTTGTGTTTATTATTGGCTATAGAATGGTACAAGCATAGTTTGTACTTATTTGTGAAATGATAATCCAGGAATCATATCCGTCACTTTACACACTTGGCACTGCTTTACCATTTTAATTTATTATAGTACTTACACAAAACGAAAATTTAAACAATTGTCACAAAAATAACCCAAAATACAACAAGAAACATTCATACTAAAACGCCATATTGAATGTGTCATCGGTCGAGCGAAGCCGAAGGTGGCCGAAGTACAACGACTATTAGTCGTTGGCCGAAGTACGCCTTTATGAAAAATGCACTGTTGTCACGTTGTCGCGCCTTTATTAGTAGCTGTCCAAAAACAAAATAGTATTTTGACATCATTACTTTTCTGTTTTATACTTTATAGTAATAAATATAACAAATATTATTCACAGTTTAAAATACAATAGAAGAGCTTAATTTGATGTAATTTTAAGAATAAATTAAGTTAAATTTAATCATAATATACTATCAAGTAGTGTAGTAACCATTTTCCCGGGTTTTGGTGAATTTTACTGTTTGAGTACAGAGGTTCCATTCATTGCTAGGCAGAACCTTAGAATGTGCGTTCATAATGCCCCGTTTATGCCAAATCGATGCTTTCTCCAGTTGACCTAACAGCTTATTGATAGGCACCAATGAGGCCGAAAATAAGTATAATAATAAACTAATATGTTCTTTAACATACACACTCCAGAAATTCCCTAGGTTGGTCCTGCAAAGTTTTAAGGATTTCAAGAATATGTGTGGTTACCTTAGGATATGATATATATTTTTAAATGAATAAGTAATAATTTCCAGGATATTACTATGCAAATATATATTTTTTAAACGTCTATTTTATAATTTTAGCCATTAATGAAACAAAATCAGCCAACGCCAGTTGCAATGGTCATAATTGCTCAGCCTGCATATATCCCTGCAAGCATGCTTCAGCAAGGAAATGTAGCCCAACAAATACTACAGTACTTTCACGGAAATTCAGCACGGTAAGAAAAATAGTTTAGGACAAAATATTATCTTTTTAATTAAAATATTGCTTAAACAAATGGTAGGTGGATTATATATTATTAAAAGATCTAGGCCATGGTTCGGCCTAAAGCACGTGTGTTCATTACATGAAAGGTTTCAGCGTGCTATTCCCCTTATAATAACTTCGTTATCATTTCCCATGAAGGTATAAGACTTGGTAAGTAAATTCACAAAAGCATTTTGATTACCTGTAAAAAAATTACCAAAGTTATGTCAAGTGGTTTCGATTTTGAAAATCGCCCATTGTACTACTGACTCACTTAGTCAATCATTAAGTCTTCGGACTTATGGGTTACTTCTCGGGGAAGTAAAAACTTAAAATTTGGTATGCAAGTAGGTTTTGAGGCACAAATAAGGGAAATTCCGAAAACTGCACATTTTTACCCTAATAGACCTAAAACGGGGAAGGTAATTTGATTAAACCTAAGTTTTTAAGGGCACAATTGTTTTAAAATTTAAAATGCAGACAGGATTGTATTTACTAAACAAAGAAATTGGCTACATTTTACCTTTCAGACCTCAAACCCCATTTTACACGAAAAAAATAATTTTAAATTTAGAATTAAAGACTTGTCTACCGTCATAAAAATTAAAAAAAACTATATTTGAAGAAAATTTCACTTCTCCTTAATCTTTTTTTTTCCATTTATTGAACTTAAGAGAAATAGAAGGGATCTCTTCCCTTTCTATGAGACCAAAAATACTTACTAATTGTAAGATCTAAAATAAGACCAAGTTAATTTTTGACTGGGCAAATTTTTTATTGCTCTGCCTGTATTAGTGTCTTTATTAATAAAAAAATCATTAATACTAACAGAGCAGAAAAAAACTTAAACAAAAAGTACTTAAAAAGAGCTTGGTCTAATTTTAGATCTTAGTACTTTTAGAGTTCCAGAGTACCAAATTTTTGGATAGAAACTTAGCCCTTATTTAAAATATATGTTTTTGGTAAGGTTAAAACATTTTTAAATCAAAAAATGATTAAACATACCGTATAACACTATCTTAAAAATTTATGTATTAAACAGAATAACAAAACTAAAAATTAACTTATATAATTATTTTGCTTAATTATTTTTTACCTCAAGTTGTTAAAATTCTAATGTGAAGGACACACTTTTAATAAACCAATATATTTTTTCTATTTAATACACACTGTAGCATAACAATATAGCAGATGTCTTTGTCGCATTTGTCTTACGTTTATTATCCTTAATTTAAAAAATTGATGCTATTAGCCGTTACTATGTGGTAATTAATCATCATGAAGAACACTGATAAATAAAACTACTAGGTTTTTTACCACTAAAATAATATTTTAGTGGTAAAAAACATAGTAGTTTTATTTATCAGTGTTCTTCATTCTTAATTTAATTAGTTCCAGAGATTACTAAAAACTGTAAAAATTTATTTTGTTAAACGGTGTGCCCAAAGTGAAATATTTGCTTAAAAATAAAAATGAGCTTAACTCAATAAACAGTTTTAAGAAATTGGACGATGATTAAGATTTTTTAAAACGACTTAACCACAAAATATGCTTTACTTTCTAGTATTAACTTGTGGTTGTTACAAATGCGTATTTGTAAATTTTAAATTTGACGTTGCATGTTGAAGAAACCCCTAACCATGTTTCTTATAGATCTGAATTGGAAAAAAGTTAGATCTGGTTGGGATAGGGCCGTAATAGAGGGACCGTTATATGACGGCCATAATATTTTTTTCCACCACTGAATATGATGGTCGTTATAGCGTTGAACACAGATATAAAATTAGAATTTTATGTGCGTTTTTGCCGGGAAGACGCGCTTCTTTAAAAATGAACAATTTTAATTTGGTTATAGCAATATTTTTAGAAGGCAAAGAATCTTTTTTATTCAAAAAAATGCAAAGAAATCAAAAGAATCTTAAATCTTTAAAAATTGTAAAACTAAATGTGTTTATGAGAATTTAATTTGCCACCATCTGCAAATACTGATGTGAAATTTAGGGAATATTTTCGCTGGACACCAGTATTGTTTGTTTATACAGGGTGATTCATGAGGAAATATCAAACTTTAGGTACTTACTCAGGGTCCAAAAATAGGCATAAAAGTCTATACACATATGGGTCCGCAAGGCCTTTGTTATCGATATACAGGGTGTTAAAATTTTTATTTATATTTTTTAATTTTTTTTTATGTTTTGCTAAACATAATTTAAGAACAATAATTTTATTGAAAATTAAAATACATATCTTTTAATTATACATTTTGTTTAATTTTTTTTTAAAATGTTGCTATAATAAAATCAGATGCGTGTCATGCGTTGTATTTTTTTTTAAATCCAAATATCTCGAAAACGGTTGCTCATATCGACTTTTAACAGGTATACCTTTTTGACGTAAAAATGACAAAATAGTTATTTAATTTACTTAAAAATGTAATACAGTGCCGTACCAAAAGTTGTAATGCAAAATATCAAAGGCGTGTAGGTGGCTTCCTACAAGAAGAGCCGTACTTAGATTAGATTCGAATCGTCATACAAAAACCTCCGGATACAAATTTTGCTCTAATATTTACATTATCATAGATTTTATTTAAAAAATAGAAAAATTAAATAAACATTTAACACCCTGTATTCGAAACGAAGGCCCCCCTGTAAAAAGGATAAGGAACTAGCGGCCAATTTCACCTAAAATAATTTTTAAATATTTAAAAGATTTCTGTCAAAAAAATAAAATTAATTAAAACCTTTGTTATATTTTGGGGGAAGATAAAAATTTTAGAAATTAATTTATTTTAACGAGGGTCCACTTATTATCAGAGAATAACGAAAAAAATTTTAAAACAAACTGAACGCAGAATTATTTTAACCCTTTTTATTCTCGTTCTTCCAAAATGGGTCCTTAAAAAACAATTTTAAAAAATTCAAATTTTTTTGTTTTGTCTTAGCCAAGTTAAGAATTTGCGGCCCCATTCATAAGAAGCTTTAAAAATTTTTCGTTTTTTCCTTTATTTATTAATTAAATTTTTTTTTTAATTCTTTGGGAATGGTTCGTAATTTTTAAAGTAACCCTTAGGATGTAAATATTTGTATAAAATAAATAAAAAAATAATTATATATAATAATATTATATATATTATAAAATTATTAATATTATATAATAAATATTATTATATATATATATATATATATATTTTTTTTTTTTTACCTTGTAAAACCCAATGTTACGGTTGCGTGCCCCGGACCAATTATATATTACCAAGCAAAATTCGCAATTTTTATTACAATGAAATAGTTTAACGCCAACGTCTTTCTTTCATTAAACGTTTCTTTAATTTTCATTTTACATTTCTCCTCGTTAATAAAAGTATAAATTAGTCGGAAGTTGCTCCACATTTAAATTATTTAAACCGTTTTGAAAGCAAGATTTTGTCATATAAATATAAGGTTACAGAAGGTGTATCCGGTAAATTTTATTTAAGTCACATAATTTCTTAATCGTTTGAATCACAATCTACGTGTGTCATATATTTTTTATAGTCAGGGTCTTTGTCCAGTAGGAAAATTAATAGTTTTCTAAAAAGGGTTGTTTAGACCAAGTCGTAACTAAAAGACCCAAAAAGGATAATATATTACTTTTTTAGGTTGCTAAAACTTATTTCTAAAAGTATATACTTTATTTGGCCCTGACTAAATTTAAAATAACATTGAAATGTTTATGAAACTTGATTGTGGACATGCACGTATGAATATAAGAAGTAAATAAACTTTGTATTTTAAGCAAAATTCTTTAATTAAAACAAAATCCTAGGAGAGCGCTTTCGGTAAAACCATTATCAGTCCTATTTCTCACCAAGCATAATTAAATAAAATTAAAAGTAATACAACTGTTAATTTAAAAAAAACCATTTAAAAGGTGAAAATGTGACATTATTTACAGTTGTTTGTTACTTTTAATTTTATTTAATTATGTGATAGTTTGTTAATGTCCTGTTACATATTATGTATGCTCAAATTGCTACGACTCCGGCTTGACGACAAATAGCACTGATGATGGTTTTACCAAAAGCGCTCCGCTAGGATTTTGTTTTAGTTAAAGAATTTTGCACCAAATAAAAAGTTTTTTTATTTCTTATAAAAATATTTGTTTATGTCTCTGTTTTAAATTATTAACTTAAAAATCCAAAGAAAGTTAGTTCTGGTTGTTATTAAACATTCACCAGAAAAAGCAAGTGTTTTGTTATATTTTTCGTTTTCCTTTTAAAGTTTATAAAAAATGGAATTTTTTTATTGTAAAGTAAAAAACCTAGTTAATAAAGATAAAATTTTGGCTTAACCTAAAGACACAAAAGCTTAATTATATATAAAGGAAGTTTTGGGTATAAAACATGAAAAAAAAACCTATTTTGAAGAAATATTTAATAGGTGACACCAAGAATATTTTGTAAATATCCAATTTTAAAGCCAAAAAACATTTTTTTTTTATAGCGGCTGAGATGTATTTAGAATTTAATATCTAATTTAATAGAAATTACAAATTGTAAAGTAATTTAGTCTTATTTATTGCACTAGGTATAAAGGAAAACATATTTTTCCTTATGCAATGAACTTACATAATGCTGTATTTAAAAAAAATATATTATTTATTATATTCCTTTATAATATTATATGGTTCTACATCTATTTTGTTGAGATATTTGCGAGTATGTCCGAGCCCAGCCAAAAAGAGGTCTCCGTATAAGTCTTGCTATATTTCATAAACTTCAAACTGTATTTTTTAAAAACCTTTGAATGATAAAATTTGTATTTAATATAAATGATTTTTTGACGTATTTTTTTAATTTTTTTTTTAGTGCAACCTAAATCATAATTTTTTTTTATTAACATGTTTTATTTTCAGCTTTCAATATACCCCAATAAGAAACCACCAACAACCTCAACAACAGTTTGTTATTCCAGCATCATCCCAATTACAACACGTCAACCAATACCTTTACTACCAACCTCAACAAGAAATTACTCAATATCAACCCTCTCCACCTACAGCACAAGCTCAACCTACTCATTACCAGCCTTCTGGACCTACACCACAAGCACAAGTTGCTCAGTATCAACCCTCTGAATCTAAAACGCAAGCACAACAAACCAAATTTTATCCACATGAAGCTTTACCTACCCCACAAGCATTAGTTTCACATCATATTGTACCCCATCATTTACCCCAAAACAATGCACCTGAGGGAAGAGTCTTACAGTACCAGGCTGCACAACAGCATATCCAATATCAGCCTCAGCAATTACAATATACTGATGAACAACAATATAGTGAGCAACATCAAGTAGAGCAGCCTGAGCAAAAACAGCCCGATTATCAAAAACCACAACAACTTACTGATATTTCTCAGCTTGCTCAGCAAGCAGCTCAACATTTTCTAATGAATGGTGGGCTTGCTAGTGGATCCAGAACTGCACCAGCAATAATTACAGGATTGGAGCACTTTTCTCATGAACAACAAGAAAAGATTAAAGCGCAATTAGGTGCTCATTTTGGTTCTCCCTTAAAACCATTAAATTTGGGAGGCAATCAAAATAGTCAAAAAAGCGTAACGGGTGCTAGTACGAAATACTACCAAAATCACAAGCCTAGAACAGATATTGAAAAGTTTGTGCCTAGTATTGAAGTAAAAGATGGAGAAATAACGCAAAGTTTACCAAGTGGAAATGGTAAAATGTAAATTTCAATATTATTATTTATTAATGGGTAAAAATTATGATGTGCGCTCAGCTTTAGTGAGTATGGTCTATGTTATGTACAGGGTGGGTATTTTATTTGGGTCCTATACTTTTTCTCAGAAACTGCAGACTTTTAAAAAATAAAGATGGAACAAAAGTTTTCTGGATTAATTTATATTTTTAATTAATTTTACTTTCATATATACAGGGTGTTCATTGTGTTGGCCGCCGGTGTTTACTTCCTTATTTTAAATGGAACACCCTATTTATTATTATATATTTATAAAGCGCTTTCAAAAACAAGTTCAACGATGTATAACAACAGGGGTCGGTCAGTCACCGTTTTGAACTTATGAATAATTGTCTTCAGGAAAAGTATTTTTCTTTTTCCAAACCTAGTATCTATGTTTGTATACTTTATATTATAAATTAATATAGGGGTAAATTCATCTTAAACCAAATTTATTGTATTGATTCATAATTTTAAGCATACAGGGTGAAGTGTGTTGGGAAAAAGAAAAATATGACTTTTCCTGAAGACAATCATCCATAAGTTCGAAACGGTGACTAGCAGATCCATATTGTAATACATCGTTGTAAAGGTCTTTTAATTCTTTATATAGATTTGTTATTATATACAGGGATTTGCATTTAAAAAATTCAAGAAATTTTACGATGGACAAAACATGGCAACATTGATTTTTAAAACTTAAAAATTTTTGCCTGCAAACGTAGATAAAATAAGCTTTTGTTATTTTTTTTACGTAAACAAATTTAAAAAAAAGAAATATTTACCGTCTTTTTATTAATTTAAAGATAGGTCAAAAATGAAAGAAAAACGACAATAAATCCGAAACGTTGCGACATAGACCCATACTGTTCTATATCTTTGAACTCGTCTTTGGAAGCACTATCCAAATATATAATCATATATAGGGTGTCCCATTTAAAATAAGGAAGTGGACACCGGTGGACAACACAATGAACACTCTGTATATGTGAAAGTGGAATTAATTAAAAGCATAAATTAATCCAAAAAACTTCTGTCCGAACTTTTTTTTCAAAAGTCTGCAGTTTCTGAAAAAATGTATGGAACCCTAATAAAATGCCCACCCTGTACAAATTAGAATGGAATGTAGCCTGACAACCAAAAATCTTTTCATAATGTAGATATGTAAATTGTGTGTTTTAATTTTTTGCGTTTTTTCTATTTTTCAGTAAAATAAAATTATCACTCTTTGATTTGATCACATTTAAAATTTTAATTTAAAAAGAAAACGAAGGCTGCCATATGTTTATAATTATAAATCCTGATTAACTTTGGTAATGATTAAAAGGTCCTTGTTTGGCACATGTAAAAAAAATACACAAGAGAGAGATACCGCTTTGGTTCTGGTCTCGAGATAAAGCGGTCTTATTGCATAATTGTATATTGCAAAATATTGCTTTTTGGAAAGTAGATACCCAACGATTTTTATAAAATAAATTCACCACAATAAAAGAGAACAAATATATAATTTTGATAATGATATAGGTCATAATAAAATATGTTTGAAATTTACAATGTAAGTAACAAGCATCTGCATGTTATGCAGATTGAAATATGAATTTCAAGAAAGATTTAGAACTATTGGTCGCAACAAAATCTTGTTTCTGGTAATGAATTAGAATAATTTTGTAATCCTAGAGATGATAAGAAAATATAAAAACGCCAGTAATAAGGTTTTTATATCACATCTGCAATATACAATACACTTATTTAAACTTATTTTTTTTGGCAGATCAAGTGCTTATTTGTTTAAATTACAAAAAAAAAAACAAATATGGTAATTTTTTATTTACATTTAATGAAAATTAAAAAGAAAATATATTTTTTCATGCATTATAAGACTACATGACCTGTTTTGAGTTGTTATCTTGTTTTTTTCATTTGTGTACACCGGGGTATATTCTGCTGGGAGAAAAATATCCTAAAAAAAGCGTATTTTATTGTTAATATTATTGTTGTTAGTTTTTACTCTAGTTGTTAGCTAAATATTATTATTCTGTGATTTAATTTGTAAATAGTTTTTTTCTTACTACTAAAACAATGCATATTTTAAGGCAATCACCATTAGAGCAGTATTAGGCAGAGCATCCAGTTAGTGACGCCTTTTTATAAGATACAGATGACACCAATTATCGATTCCTTAAAAGTCATTAGTTCAGATCATTAACTGCCTATGTTGCACTGCCTAATACTACTTCAACAGAAATTGAAGTTTGGTCTTTAGTAGTATTAATATTTATATTGTAATTGAGACACTTTTGTATCTCTTGTTAATAAAATTTAACGTTTTGTTTTGCCTTTTATTTTAATAATAACTTAATAAGTTCAGTATCAATATCCATTGTATAAAATAGTATAATATATATATATATATATATATATATATATATATATATATATATATATATATATATATATTATATATATATATATATATATATATAGATATATATATATATATATATATATATATATATATATATATATATATATATATATATATATATATATATATATATATATATATATATATATATATATATATATATATATATATATATATATATACAGGTGCCACAGATTCGAGTGCATGCATGGAGATCTCGGAAACCGTAAGAGATACGAAGTCGGTTAAATTATGGCAAAGTTGCGCATTTAGGTGCCTAACAACATGCCGATTAGAAAGTTGTAAAATTCCGATTACTTCCGGAGATATCCGGAAAAACCGAAATTTGCTGATTTCGTTTTTATTTTTTTCTGACGTTATTTAAAGAGATATGAAAAAACAAAAGACACTTTCTCATGGCTACTTCTTAAGCTCTACAAAACAGCGTTGAGAGATTTTCCGTACGACGTTTCGTTTTCGTTAGACCATCATCAACTTTATTTTTTTAAATACGGACCTAGGTTTTTTATTTTATTTTTTTGAACCTCTTATTATCCTACAAATGCAATAAACAATTGAGTGCCGCATTTAAAAAAATAAAGTTGATGATGGTTTAAGGAAAACGAAACGTCGTACGGAAAATCTCTCAACGCTGTTTTGTAGAGCTTAGAAAGTGGCATGAGAAAGTGTCTTTGTTTTCATATCTCTTTAAATAACGCCATAAAAATAAAACGAAATCAGCAAATTTCGGTTTTTTTCCGATATCTCCGGAAGTACTCGGAATTTTACAACTTTCAATCGGTTCGAGGCCTAATGCGCAACTTGCCATATAACCGACTTCGTATTCTTACGTTTAGATCCATGCTGCACTCAATCTGTGGCCCCTTATATATATATATAATATATATATATTATATATATATATATATATATATATATATATATATATATATATATATATATATATATATATATATATATATATATATATATAAATATATATATATATATATATATAAATATATATATATATATATATATATATATATATATATATATATATATATATATATATATATATATATATATATATATATATATATATATATATATATATATATATATATATATATATATATATATATATATATATATATATATATATATATATACCACAGATTCGAGTGCATGCATGGGGATCCGAAAACCCTAAGAGATACAAAGTCGGTTAAATTATGGCAAAGTTGCGCATTTAGGTGCCTAACAACATGCCTATTAGAAAGTTGTAAAATTCCGAGTACTTCCGGAGATATCCGTAAAAAAACGAAATTTGCTGATTTCGTTTTTAATTTTTCCTAACGTTATTTAAATAGATATAGAAAAACAAAAGACACTTTCTCATGGCCACTTCTTAAGCTCTACAAAACAGCGTTGAGAAATTTTCCGAACGAAGTTTCGTTTTCGTTAAACCATCATCCGTATTTTTTTAAATACGGACCTGGGTTTTTTATTTAATTTTTTGGAATTCCTTATTATTTCAATTACAAAAATGTATAACACTTAATATTTATTAACAAAATTGGAACGCCCCTATAAGAAATGATGTGCGTTCCTTGTCTAGCTCATTGCCTCTTATGGAAAATATGTTTATTTTACAGAAAAATATTAAGTGTTATACATCATTGTAATTGAAATAATAACTGCTTCAAAAAAATGCAATAAACAATTGAGTGCCGTATTTAAAAAAATAAAATTGATGATGGATTAACGAAAACGAAACGTCGTACGAAAAATCTCTCAACGCTGTTTTTAGAGCATAAAAAGTGGCCATGAGAAATTGTCTTTTGTTTTTCCACATCTCTTTAAATAACGTCAGAAAAAAATAAAAACGAAATCGGCAAATTTCGGTTTTTTCCAGATATCTCCGGAAGTACTCGGAATTTTACAACTTTCTAATAGGCATGTTGCTAGGCACCTAAATGCGCAACTTTTCCATAATTTAACCGACTTCGTATCTCTTACGGTTTCCGAGATCCCCATGCATGCACTCGAATCTGTGGCACCGTATATAAATATATATATATATATATATATATATATATATATATATATATATATATATATATATATATATATATATATATATATATATATATATATATATATGCACTTGAATTTTTACTTATGAAAGGTTACCGGAAACAACAATTGAAAGTACAAAACAAAAAGAGAAAAAAATATTAAGTACTATTTGTCCATTTGTTAGTTTGGAGTGCTTTGATGACTTGACATAAGTTCTTTGTTGTAATGACTTGCTAAATGACCAGAGTTACTATCGTTATTAAAAACAAATAATGCCTTTTGGCATTTAAAATTTCTTGAATTATATTAATTAAGAATTAAAAATATTACAATATTTGTTATGAATTAAAACATACCGGAAAAATTATAGAATAATGTGTAAATTTATGTTTTCCTCTCATCTTTAGTTCCAACGGTTTAAAAGTACCTTCAAAAAGAATGTTCCGGTAAGGGTTTTTGTTAAATAAAACACCTTTTTCTTTAATTAATTTTGTAACATTTTTTATTTATTTTTTTTAAATAGGTAAAACAAACCTAAAAAACAGTCGATAATTAAAAACTATTTAAATGGTTATTATTATGTCATTTTTATTAAAGTTTGCATGGTTTGTTTTTCTATTTCTCACTTAACAAATCGTTTTGTATATTTTGTGATTATTTTACCTTATTAGAGTTTTTTATTGATTTTATATAAAATAAAAAATTGTAGAAAAAGCTTAAATGATTCATAATGTTATTTTAATTAATTAACAAAGATTAAATAAAAGCCCAGCCAAGAAATAGAATGTATATTGATTAATTGATTCTTTTTTGCGACCAACGCTGGTCATTTACCAAGTCAATTCACCGAAGAACTTACACTTACTCCTTTCACTTAGTTTATAAGATTGGTCAAGGCAGCAAAGCACTCCAAAGTAACAAATGAACAAATAGTACTCGATATTTTTTACTCTTTCTCTTTTTGTTTTGTACTTTCTCATTGGTATTTTCTTTAGATAATAATTCTTAAACTTTTATTGGTTAACGCACAAGTGTGCCAACCTTAAAGGAACAATAATCAACAGGTATATATATATATATATATATATATATATATATATATAAATATATATATATATATATATATATATATATATATATATATATATATATATATAAATTTTATAAATTTAAATTAAAAAAATAAAATCATTTATACTTAATTTTTTTTTTACAAAAAAAAATAAAAATAAAAAATTTCAAAAAAATTTTAATTTTTTAGGGTATAGTTACGAGTTTTGTCAAAACATAGGGAATTTTGGGCCCAAAGAATAAAAGGGGGGGGGGGGGGGGGGGGGGGGGGGGGGGGGGGGGGGGGGGGGGGGGGGGGGGGGGGGGGGGGGGGGGGGGGGGGGGGGGGGGGGGGGGGGGGGGGGGGGGGGGGGGGGGGGGGGGGGGGGGGGGGGGGGGGGGGGGGGGGGGGGGGGGGGGGGAAAGCGATTTTTTTCTAAACGTCATAATATTTTTTTTACCATATGTCGCATACTTTCTGGCGGTCACTGAATAGATATAAACATTTGCATGTTTAAAAGATACAGGTGTACAACAAATTAAATGGAACTACTTTTTATTTATATTAAAATCATGTACATCATTGCTTTTGGTACATATAGATCTTCAAAAAATAAAAGGTCGTATTTAAAACCAAAATTATTCTCTAAAAGAGCACAAAAAAGTGCTTCAAAATGTGCCTTTGGTTTTTTATAATTACCAAAAATAGAGCAGTAATTTTTTTTTTGTTTTTTGGTTCCAGAAATAATCGGCATTTTCCAATGTTCTTCGCGGAACTTACTTCCAAAGTATATGGCACCAATTAAGTGTATTACCCTCATAGAAGGATATTTTCATTTATGGATATTCCTTGGCATGAAAAAAGCAATCTTAAAGAGAGTTTTTTTGCTAGCTATACAAGGTGTTCACAAAGCAAAAATCTGAATGTTGCAAGTAAAAATCCTAAAAGTTGCTAAAAATATATGATTTTTTGGAAAGTTATTCCCTAGAGCCACGTAAACTATACAGAATACGCCCGATAAATGGATCTTAAAGCAACATGTAAAAAATTCCTTAAAGTTGCTAGATTTTTATGGCCTTTTGGTACGTTATGCCTTATATCAAGGCAACTTTTATAAAGGGAACATTTTTCTCCCTCTCTACAGGGTGTTTGATTTAATGGTTGCTTGTATCGCCTTAAGGAATAACGAACCAAAAATTTGATAAGATATAGAAACTTTTAACATTTTTTGCAGTTAACGTTTAGCTCTGTTTTTCAGGCTTTCCCTGTATGGTAAAAAAATATCAAAAGTCGTATAGATCTCTAAGCAAATTTTAGGATCTTTTGCATGTAACCTTTGGGTCCGACACACCCTGTATAGCTGGAAAAAAATTCTTCGGGTGGTTTTGGAGATCCCACTGGCGAGCATCGAATTTAAATCACCATGTATATGTAAAAATACTGTGAGTCAAAGTATTTAACGTTAATTAAGGGGTAAAGAAGTAAAAAAGTTAAACGTCATTTAATAATCCTTATTTTATAGTACCTCCTGAAAAAATATATATTAAAAATAAGGTATAAGTATTTTAAATTTTTATTATACGGGAAGAAATCTTCTACTAGAAATTAAAAAAAAAATGTGAGGAAACCGTCAAAACAAAAAGTGTTTTATATCTTAACATTTTTTTTAAACAAGACACGAAGTTGCCTGTTACGACAAGATTTTTGGTATCCTAGTACGATTTAACATTAAGATCAAATTAATTTTTATTGAAATCATATCAAGTTTGAAAACAATGTCAATATTTTTACAACATAGGGCTTGATGCTTGATGTATTTTAATCCAACGTAGTCTAAGCAATAATTTGTTACCCATTGTAAGAAATATATATATATATATATATATTATTATTAATATTATTAATTATTATATTATATATATATATTATATTATTACATATTTAATATTAATATTACATATATATACAAATATTATTATTATTAATATTTTACATATATATTATATATATATATATATTATATATATATATATATATATATATATATATTATTATTATTATATATATATATAAAATATATATATATATATATATATATATATATATATATATATATATATATATATATATATATATATATATATATATATATATATATATATATATATATATATATACTATGATTTTTACGGTTTAATAAAAAAAGGTAACTAATAAGCACCCTCCATCCTAAAATTACTATATTATTTTATAAAACACAAATAATTATTGTTTTTATACCTTGAGCCATTAGGTAAATAAAACATTTTTAACATATTTTATTTTAGATAAATTGTATAAAAATTACAAAATATCCAAATACTACTTTTAAAAATACGACAATTGTAATTCTATCAACACTGAAAAATCGGCCAGCTGTAAACTTAACTCCACATTGACATATTTGAAATGAAAAATCTTCTAATTCCTGTTGTTTCATAGATTTTTTTGTTAACACATTTGTGTCAGAGATGCAACTCTGATTAATTTTTTTGATTTCAGCAGCGGTTTGATCACACACAAGAGTTGCAATTATGGGAAAAACCTAAAAAAAATCTTTATTTTAATAAAAATTGACGGTGTCTTCGAAACTCACGAAACTCATCCATAAACCAGGTGGGCTCTATTTATGGTACTGATTTGTTACCCTTTTTTAGAATAAAGAAATAAAGGTACTTGAGGACCTTCATTAATTATGTAAGGCATTTAGGGGTAAGGTGAGGTTCAAGCCGAACCTCACCTATTCTCACGTGGGCTCGGCAAATATCACATTTTTTTTTTCACTAAAATATAGCTAATACGATAAGCTAATCTTATACAAGAATATTTTCTCATTATTATTCTTGACTACGATCTTAGTAGCTTTAAACACTAGTTTTGACTAGTCTTAAATAATATTATAATTAATCAAACTATGTTCTTTTTTTAAAAATCCAACGCAATCATGCACAAATTAACGTATTTACACTAAAAATATGCATTTTGAAAAATCTTACAATGTCTCACCAAGGGGGGCGGGGGTGTCGAAAAATTGCCAAAATCGCTTCACGTAATTCATGGACACCCCCTTACAGAAGGAATTTATTTTCTATACAGTGACTTTTTATTATTATTAGTGTGCATTTTCGCTAAGCTTAGATATTTATACTTTTGATTAGTAGAGGCAATGAAGCATTAAAAAGGCCAAAAGTTCTCGATTTTTTTCCGCAGGTCGGATCAGAATGCGGTTTTTTGCAACCGCTTCCAAAAATTATTTGTTAAATTCCCCCGTAATTTCCGGGATGTACAAACCGCAAATTGCATTGCTGCAACCAAAAATGCATTCAAAAAATGCTTTTTCTGAGACCCATTTTGGAAGATTTGATAACTTTATAAATAAGAGTCAGAACTGGCTCAAGTCGAGTACCCGAGGGTTTTTGAGGTCGCTGATCACGATTATGATGTTCAAATTGACCCAGAGTCGACCTGGAGCTTAGGAACGCCGATGAACGGCATCTCCGTGGAACTCTCCCAAAATTCACTTGGGGAAGGAGAAAAACTCGGCGCCCGGGGGTTTTTAGGTCGCTGAATTCAAATATGGTATCGGCAAACACCCTAGACCTGGACGTCATCTTCGAGAATTTTCCTAACAATATCGACGAAAACAACCCGAAAATCATTGAGCTGTTGTTTTTTGGGGCGCTGAATCCAAATTTTACGTCGAAAACTATCTCGAGGGTTTTCCTGACATGATCGAAAAAGCCGAACCGAACAACTTCAAGGGGGGTTTTTGAGGCGCGAACCCCCGGTGCACCGAAACCTGGCCTTGGGCGCCATCTGCGAGGGTTTTTCTGCCACAATCGAAAAAGACGAACCGAAAATCGTGAAGGGGCGCTGAATTAGAATCTCCGAGGGTTTTACGGTCGCCATCACAGAAAAACTCTCTCAAAATGTACCATAATTTTATACATTCACGTGATCAAGAATTTGATATATAGTTATGTGTCAACACATTAGAGTTATTTATTAATTAAGTAAGGAAAACTTACAGGTTCATAGAATTTGATTTGAGGTCAATAAAAATTGTTTTAACGTAAATTACATAAATATTGCGTTTCTATTTATTCTATTTCTTTCCTCCTTACATAATCTAAAATCAACAATTCCACACAGCTATTGCAGTATTGACGCCGCGCCGGTCTCTAAAATATCCGGCTTGGTTTACATTCATAGTAATGGCATCGATGTCAAGATAAAAGTTCCATGGCATCCAGGGCCAGGTTCCGGTGCACCGGGAGTTCGGAGGGTCGTTATCAGCATGAAATTGGGATTCAGCGCCCCAAAAAACGCCCGCTCAATGATTTTCGGGTTGTTTTTGCCGATATTGTCAGAAAAATTCTCGGAGATGACGTTCGGGGCAAGGTTCCGGTGCACCAGGTGTTCAGGGGGTTGTTTTCGACGTGAAATTTGGATTCAGAGCCCCAAAAAACCCCCGCTTAATGATTTTCTGGTTGTTTTTGTCGACATTGTCAGAAAAATTCTCAGAGATGACGTTCAGGTCTAGGATTGGTGCGCACCAGGTGTTCGGGGTGCCGTTTTGGACGTAAAATTTGGATTCAGCGCCCCAAAAAATCCCCCATGATTTTCGGGTTGTTTTTGTCGATATTGTCAGGAAAATTCTTTGAGATGACGTCCAAGTCTAGGTTCGGACGCACCAGGTGTCCGAGGGGTGTTCACCGGTGCCATATTTGAATTCAGCGACCTAAAAAAAGCAACTGACCTTATTTTTTATATATAAAAAAAACATGAAAACTCCACGCGT
Organism: Listronotus oregonensis; assembly: GCA_019359885.1. Taxonomy (NCBI): domain Eukaryota; kingdom Metazoa; phylum Arthropoda; class Insecta; order Coleoptera; family Curculionidae; genus Listronotus; species Listronotus oregonensis. The sequence goes on along the minus strand of JAHBCN010004254.1, from coordinate 29,951 downwards.
GGGGCTTAAGACTATAGCAATGTACTTACTAAAATTATGCAGTGTGGTACTAATCGTACTGCCATCACTAATTTAATACTCAAATTTAATTGGAAAAAAGTAAACATAGAGTATACACCTACGGTCATATATAATATCTGAATAGCATAACTTATATAAATCCAGAACATGGTGCAGCCATAGAGATCATTTTGCAGTTTATGTAGACCTGTAATTTCTTGGAATATGTACCTACATTTCCGAAGAATTTTTTTTGATTTAGGTGGGTATTTTAATTTTTTAGCATACATAATAACTTTTATCAAGTCCCGATATTTGTATTTAATTACCAATGCAAAGTTAATAATATTAAATAATAAAATTAAAGAAAGAAAGCAACATACAAATTTGTAAAGTGTAGTCCAGAACACTTTAGAATTACGCAATATTTGATAATTTACTGTAAAATGTGATACTATGAAAAACTGAAAAAGCAAAAATTGAAAAAATGGCTGTTTCCAGATATGTGTTTCTGTCTTTAATACATTAATAAAACAATCCATATGGTACTCTACGGTCAGTATCCTGTTAAAAAACATTTCCCAGTTTCTTCTTTTATATGCCGAACTTAATATTGGCCACAGAGAACAAAGAAAACCTAAAAATAAGTTTATTTTAAAAATATGGTTAAATGTTATATTTTTGTTTAATAAATAAAATAGATGAAAATGTCATACAACTTTTAGAATAGGATCTGTCACGTCATAGATCTAACGATAACAGGTTTTATCCCGATTTTGTGAACTGTTCAAAAATCATATCACATATGTGTATTAACATATCATATCATATTTTCGGGTGTGTTTTCTTTAAGTAAAACATATTTTATGCACTAGTACCCTATTTTAAAATATTTTTAGTATTTTAGCAAAAAAGGTTTCTTTTAAAAAATATAAAATAAAAAAAAGATTTATATATTTTTATTTAAATGATTGTGTAGGATCAATATCAACTAATGGATATAAAACTTAGTGGCCTTAGCTTCATGCTAAGGTGTCAGGAAACCCTAAAATCAGTTTAGCACATTATCACCCTTTTTTATTTTTAAATCAAGGTACCTTTTACAACAATTAATCTATCCTATAAATGATATGAGATTGAAAATTAAAAAAAAAAAATTCTCAAAATTTCTTAAATTTTTTAAGTCCAAATTAAAATTATTGTTACTTTAATCCTGTTTAATTTATATTTTTAAGTTTATTTAATAACTTAAAAACAATGACTGCTTTTTTACCAAAAGGTTGACTAGTTTAAATTTTTTTTTGTTTTTAGGTGGTTTGAAGATTCGTTAGAATTTTATTCCATTTACAAATCTTTATAGAATAAGATTAATACTACTTCAAAGACAAATTTAAAAATAAATGTATTTAACATAATTAATAGAATATAGTCAAGCCCACGATTAATTTACGGATGTACCGAGAAAAGTACGGTAATGTAGGGTTTGGAACAAGCATCCATATCGTTTCGTGATAGTTTCGTGACGGTACAAAAAGTAACAAACGTTGGATCGCTTTTCGGATCGTTTTCGGGACAGTCGAATCAAAAAGTCAAATGTCTTTGGATTTTTTAAATTCATAATTTCTTCGTAAGTAATAGTTTAATGTTTTGGCTGTGTATATTATAAGCTCTGTTTAATGTTTCATTTATTTCTATTATCATTTTATTGCAATAGTCAAATCAGACAGAGTTTCATAATTCATCTTTACTATCTAAGTCGGACAAAAAATCACTCATATCATCGTCACTGATCTTTAAAGATAATTAAATTCAATAATGGGTTTAGGAGGTGTAAAAATTAGTACTTTTGAACGATTAAACAAGCAAGAAAATGGGAAATGCTAAAGCACGATGCACGCTAGTCGCTTAATAACAGTAAACATATGAAGATGAAAGATGAAACATGAAACAGCTGTTAAAAATCAAAAATTCATTGCCAAGATGCTCAATGCTCAAGTCAACCCAAACAGTTTTTTATTTGGGCCATGTATCAGAATTACCGGTCTGAAACCGTAACACAAACGATCCCAAGTTAACAGGATGGTCCGATCTACGTCACGTCTCTGTTGGAACGCATTTTAATCACTGCGCATGGGCGTGCTCGTTCGGTGACGGTTTTTCGACGTGTTGGAACAAACCTATAGTAATCATTTTATAGGGCTAATTGGCAGTTTTTTTTAAATTAAAATTAAATGTTAAATCGGAAGAAACATCAAAAAATAGCTGTAGGAATATCCATAAATATTGGAATTTTTCTTAAAAAATATAAAATGCTGGTTTTTAATAGTATTTACAAAACGATAAAAGCTGATTTACTAAAAAAAAAAAAAAAAAACATATAATTTCTCTTAAGGAAAATTTTAGGTAACCTTTCGACTAATGGCTCTAGTCTGTGTGTTGTCAAATATTATAGTAATATTTTATTACATTATACTTTTTAGAACGAGCGTCATCTGAATATGTGTCAGAGTCGATGTTTTGCCGTAATACATACCAAATTATTTGACGTTCAGGTTGTCAAGTGCCAAAGTTAGGATTCCTTTTAGTATACCTAGTGACCTAAATAAGTTACTAAACAAGCAGAAAAATACATAACAGAAAATGAAAATCATCAGATTGACAGGTTTAAAACAAGGGTGTTATTAACACATCTAATTACATTCGGGCAAACATTTTACAAACAAACGTATTTTATAATTTGCTTAAAATTATAATACTATAAATACAAACCAGTAAAGCAGGATATCCCCTCAAAATATTTAAAAAAACCAACATTATTTTGGATTGATAATAAACCTCCATGTATAATCATAAAACATATTAATAATGATACTACAACTACGTAAACTACATATGCCTTAAAATGTTTTAGTCTTTTGTGTTTAAAACTGTAATATGGAATAAGTCCAAAAAATTGGCACCAAGATGCAATGGGTCTAAAGAAAATAATGTTTCTTCTGTTTAAACTGAACATTTTTAATAACAATACGGTCAGCAGTCGATTCCACACAAATATTATTATTTAGTTAATGAATTGTAAATATCCTCAAATGAAAACATTTATTAATTTTCTTATTCTACTTAATTAACCTAAATAATGACTGTTATGTCTGATCTATTTCTTTTTATCTAAGTGGGTAATTGCTTTGAATAACATCATAGGACACGATCAGCTAGTGAAATATGAAAATTCATTAAATATTTTTGTAGATAATTAAAATTTATCTTAAAATATTTATATTAATAATATATATATATATATATATATATATATATATATATATATATATATATATATATATATATATATATATATATATATATATATTTTATATATATATATAATTATATATATATATATATATATATATATATATATATATATATATATATATTATATATATATATATATATATATATATATATATATATATATATATATATATATATATATATATATATATATATATATATATATATATATATATATATATATATATATATATATATATATCAGTACCCCAGAGGCAAACTATGCCAAGTCCAAAATTATCAAAAATGAGATATATATGTCAAGTCCTTCAAAAATTTATAAAGAATCCATTGCAATTGGATGCGCATAAGTACAAATAATACTTTAAAAGATAGCGGTGTATGAAATATGCCAAGTCCTTTATTGCGGAGGGCCCAAACAACGCTAAGTCCAGCTGGCTTACTTTACCTCAAGATTGCGCGCTGTGCGTATATTCTAAGTCCAGTAGTGTAAGTTCTGCGCCATTATTAACAAGGCATCCGTGAACGAAAGGAGGTGTTTAGAACTTGTGAATGAAATTGGCTATATGTCAAAATTTTTAATTATGAATATAATAACGCATTTAAAAGTCCAGACGCTGAACCATGCGATAAATGTGACAGCTCCAAGTTGCAACTACAGGAGCGACTCAAGAAACTAGACAGACTTTTCAAAAACGTATGATGAACATTTAAGGGACGCCAACATCAGATATAAACTAAAATCCAAAGATAAGAACAGGGCTAGACTTAATCATAATTTGGAAAAGGTTGTCATAATAGACCTTCAAAAGTGCTTTCCCCCGCCAGATTTTCGAAGTTCTCAAAGCTTCTTTTCATTAATTTTAGAAAAATAATGAATACAAAATTAGTCAACTTTTAGAAACTCAAAAACTTCTTTCGAAAATCCAATACGCTTTTCGTAAATTTAGTGATACAGAAGCAGCAGCAATAGATCTTACAACAGATATTCAATTAAATTTAGATCAGAATAAGAAATGTGCTCTGTTATCCTTGATTTATGCAAAGCTTTTGATACCTTTGATACTGTAAACCATGATATATTACTTCAAAATTATTTAATATGGGAATACGAGCAAAAAATTTATTGTTGGTTTGCAAGTTATTTGAAACACAGAAAGCAATATGTTAAAATTGAAAAAACATTAGTTCCTCAAAATAATTTCTTGTGGAATACCACAAGGATCTATTTTGGGCCCAATACTATTTTTAATTTATATAAATTCTATGCCTTTATTAAAATTAAAGGGTACTATAAAATTGTTTGCCGATGATACAACCATCCTATATTTTGCTGACAGTAACAGTGAAATTCAAGACAATATTAAATATGATTTAAATATTGTCTTTAATTGGTTACAATTGAATAAACTTACTTTAAATTTAAATAAATCTTCCTATATAATTATCAGCAAACAACAAAAAAAGATAAAATTCCTTATATATCATTTCAAAATAAAAAAATAAATTATTCTACGAGTATAAAATTTTTGGGATTATATATTGATGAAAATTTAAGTTACAGAAAACATATAGACTATCTTCGAAATTATATATCACCTTTAATAGGAATTTTGTTTAAGATTCGGAATTATATACCCTTAAAATTGCTTAAAAATATTTATTATAGTTTGGTACACTCAAAATTGCAATATTTAATTTCAGTATGGGGTTCAGCAAACTCAAAAATATTAACACCTTTAAAAAGACTTCAAAATAAAATTATTAAATGTATTCATAAATTACCATATCTTGAACCAACAATTAATTTGTACAAACCAAATAATTATTTTGATATTAATCATATATAAATTAAAAACATGTATATTCATTTATTCCCTGAAATTAAAAGAAAAAATTCAAATATCATACTTAAAAATATTAGTAACATGCATGGGCATAATACTAGACAAACAGATTTATTAGAAACTATTCAAATAAAAAGTAATTTTGGAATGAGATCAATACTCCATAACGGAATAAAAATGTACAATAATCTACCAATAAGAACTAAAAAAATTAAAAAAATATCACTGTTTAAAATACATATAAAAAAATATTTAAAATTAATTTGACTGTTTTATTAGTGAGTTCTTGTTAAAGTTAATATATTGTTATATTTTTTTTATGTTATATTCCCTGTAATAAACTATACAGTTGGTTGGGAATTAAATCAATAAATAAATTAAAAACCTGGATATACATGATTCAACATCGCAAAAGTCATTTTGTATGATATGGGACGAGACCGTAAGAGGTCGCGGGGGGAATGAAGTAGCTCCTTGCATAATTTAGTGGGTAGAGTTTGAAGTGGAATGTATACAAAAACTTACTTTTTGGATAGATAATTGCCCCAGTCAAAATCGGAACATTATATTGGTCATGGTTTACCTTTAGATAATGAAAATTCAACCTGAGATCCAGGTTATAAATCATAAATTTCTCGCTAGGGCTCACATTCACCTCGAGGCAGACTCTGATCACGCACTAATTGAACGCGAGAGAAAAAACAATTCCCAATTTCAGATCATGACACCGTGGGACTAGCAACAATTGGTTCGTTTGTGTGGGTCAAAAAAACAACTAAATGTGATAAATATGAAAATGCCCGATTTTAGAGATTTTAAAGAACTTTATGAAGAAGTACCTTTTCTTTCTAGAAACAAGTTAGAGGAGGGGACCGATTTTTCTATTTCTAATGCAGTCCACCTGCAAATAAGATAGGAAAAGCCCGGTTTTCTCTTTTACAAAACAAAGTTTGAAGATGAATTCTTTACTGTTGATTTAAATAGAAACACTAGATGTTCAAATGCTATGACTAATATTATACCTCAAATTAGAGCTGGGACCAAACGAATATCAACCAAAAAGTATTAACATCCGCATTTCTTTAATATTAATTTCACTAAGTTGCATCGGCAAATATACTTTACGAATTTTGCTTTAATTTTCTGGAAATAAAGTAGGTTGAGGTGCAGATTTTCTTTTATTTTTATTGGTCTTATTTTTATTAAACATATTGAAAAACTATGTCAAGTCCACTTGTAATACTGGTATTTTGGACTTGAAATGAGGCTAAGTCCATAAAATAATTTTTTTCTTAAGTCAAAATATGCTAAGTCACTAAGCAAAAAACTGAAATTTTTTTGTAATTTTGACTTTACTTCAATGTGTAGAGGTTCCTTTAAAAACCCCAATTCCTTAATTTCACCTTCCGTAACTTATTTATAAATGTTTAGGACAAGAAAATCAGTGTTACAAATTTTAAAATTCCATTTCTGAAAAATCGGGTTTTTGGACTTGGCATAGTTTGCCTCTGAGGTACAGATATATATATATATATATATATATATATGTATATATATATATATATATATATATATATATATATATATATATATATATATATATATATATATATATATATATATATATATATATATATATATATATATATATATATATAGAGGATTTCCCAGAATATGTGTTCAATCTCGGAAATTAATAGAAAACCTAAAAATATTCTGACAAGTTCTCATAAACGTTTTTCCTATGACCCTGCCCTACGGAGAAACAGGTACATAACGGACGCCCCTGGAAATCGTTTTTGTTTAAATAACTTTTAAAATATTAGGCGTAATTTACTATTTTTTTAATATGATGGTTAATAGATTAGACTTCATAAAATAAACCCATTAAATCATATTTGGCTTATTTAGTTTTCCAGGGACGGACAAGCTCTGACCCAATAATAGCAATATTTTTTAACACACTGTATGATAAAAGCTCAACAATATTATTTTTGGATAGCTTTAACCTTAAACTAAAAAAAGGTATTCTTGATTGACATCGATAAAATCTACTGTTTGCGAGAAATAAAATATCAGGATTTTTTTTTTACATTATACAGGGTGTTTTCTAATTGTACGTCAATATTTAGGGAAGCAATTTTGGGTTTATTTTAAGAAAAAAACTTTATATGAACGTATTTCCTAAACGTCTTTGCTTTTGAGATACGGGGTGGTAAAATTTTCAAAAATAAATCATTTATTATTAACATCTGTAATACCACTTAAGAAATTTTAATGAAATATGGCATACATGTTCTTTGGATCATGAAGCATTTTTCAGTGTACCACATTTTTTTTTATTTTCACCAGTGGCGTTCGTACATGATTTGACCTGCCTATTTTGGCAAAAAAAATGTGTTACAATAAAAAATACTTCTTGATACATAGTCCATGTATGCCAAATTTGATTAAAATATCTAAAGTGGTATTAGATAATATAATAATAATAAATTATTTATTTTTAAAAATTTTACCACCTTGTATCTTAAAAGTTACGACGTTTAAGACATACGTTCATATGAAGTTTTCTTCTTAAAATGGACCCAAAAATTGCCTTTCTAAATATTGACGTACAATAAGAAAACACCCTGTATAATGTAAAACAATTACCAACCATGAAATTTTATTTCTCGTAAACAGTTGCTTTTATCGAGGTTAATCAAGAATACCTTTTTTAGTTTAAGGTTAAAACTATACAAAAATAATATTGTTGAGCCTTTATCATACAGGATGTTAAAAAAATTATTATTATTGTGTCAGAGCTAGTATGACCCTGGCAAACTAAATGAGCCAAATATGATTTGATATGTTAATTTTAGGAAGACTCATCTAGTAACCATCATATTAAAAAATATATTTAATTACGCCTAGTATTTTAAAAGTTATTAAAAAAAAAGGTTTCCAGGGGCGTCCGTTATGTACCTGTATCTCCGTAGAGAAGGCTGTAGAAAAAAAGTATATGGGAACTTGTCATAATAATTTAAGGTTTTCTATTAGATTGCGAGAGATTGCCCACATCTTCTAATTTAGAAAGGAAAGTACAAGGAAAAAGTGGAGTTATAAATTTTATTTTACAGCTTACTGTTAGTGATTTAACCTCTTTTTAACCCTTAAAAACATGTTAAATTTTTTAGCAAAAATTTTACAGCGATATTTTTAAGCTAAACGTTTTTGTTTGGTTAAGATAATAACTCAAAATATTTTTGTTATTTCTTCTTCAGGATGATCACTATAAATTCTTCCAGCAAGAGTTTCTGGTATTAATACGAGCTCTAAAGTATGTTTAGGAAATATTTTTATACCATGGACCTTTTTTATTATTATAGTAGTTTAATTGGTATCAAATAGATAAAATAAACCTTTTCGACCCAACCTGTATACGACATTGGAGTACGTTAATGGAATTTTAAAATTATTAAAAATTTTAATAATTAAAGCAAGTTTTTGATAAGGTTAAAATCCATTTTTCAAAGAAATATAGCGTCAGCCCATCTTGGAAAAAAAAGGACCAGTATATGCTTTTTTAAATAATGAATACTGATTATGTCCTAATTATTTATTTTTAACTTTTGGTGGATGACTGCGCTTAATTGAATAAAAAATAAACCCAGAAATTATTTATAGAAAGTCATCTTGGAACAATTGTATTTAATATGCCATCTGACCAAAACAAGATTTAATTTAAAAAATCTGGCGGAATATTATCCTCATAAGTGCAGGTAAAGTCTTAAGGCTCAATCTCGACCTTCGATTTAGATAAAACAACAAGAGCTTTGAAACCATCGTACTCAATATGCCATTCATACCAAATTAAAGTTTTTAAAAGTTTATTTCGTGCAAAATTAATGGCATACATTTAGGTGATTTATGGAGCCTTACATCTACAAGAAGCCTATATTGGAACAATCGCACCCAAAAAAATTATCATTGAGTTTTAAAGAGTTAATTGTCAAATAACTGAATTTAAAAGGTTACACAATTACGTTGAGTAAAAAAAGATAAAAAAACAATTAAAAAGTGTAAACATTTTGTGGAATTGTGTGACGATAACACTCAGTATGTCTTGGTTTCCCAGTAAATAATTACAAAAATATGTTATAACTAGATGAAAAGTCTGTCTCCGCCAGGCGAGAGACAATATTAAGTAGCCTCTGTCTCCGTAAGACGCCTTTCGTACGGCTAACGGTAAAAAAACACTTTTTTGCTCCTATTTTTGTCCCGGGGGCGAAATTAAAAAAACGAGCTTCGTTAGGTTCTAGCCACTGCTAAAGACTACCACTGTGCCACATTTCATGATTTTAGCTCAAGCCATAACTTCAGAATCACGTGGACAGGAAAATAAATATATATTATATATATATATATATATATATATATATATATATATATATATATATATATATATATATATATATATATATATATATATATATATATATATATATATATATATACCCACCTACATATAAATATAACCACATTAGCAAATTATATATATCGGTAATAATTGTAAAACACAAATTTGCCAGGTAATAAGTATTAAAACCAAAAAAAAACAATATTATATATATTTTTTATTTTATGAAAATAATTTAAGATGAATTTAGAATTCAAATATTACCTCAGTATTATATTTTTATATTAACAATGTATACGTTTAAATATTTATTTTAATATGGGAATACAAATAATAATAATACAATTGACATATAATTGAGATTTAAAAATTTAGTTTTCTATATATTAAGGAATCAAAATAATCAAAATTTCTTTACTTTATTTCTTTTTAATATATCTTAGTATCCGATTCAATTGTTCAAGGTACATGGTCTTTGATTATATTTACGTGGCTTCTGGATCCTTTATTTTTCGAGATAGAAAAAATGTTAATATTAAAATTGTATAAGATATAAATTTAAAAGATAACATATCTTTTGAATTTATCTGTAAAAAAATCCTTCGCAATAAAAAAAGTGAAAAATATGGGCAACTTTAATTTTTTTAAATAGCACACCTTGTATATTATGCACTACAATCAAAAATTTTTTTTTCATTATGAATATATTTATACATTGATGATATTTGGGTGAACCATTTTGAGATATTTTAGCTTAAAGTACAAATGGATTGAAAAAAACCATACTGGTATCAAGAAAGTCATGAGAACAATAAAATCGTTATAATAAATTTGACGTCCCCATATTGTAAAAAGTTAAGGATAATCTATACTATTAAAAATAATTTATATTGCTTTTTTGTAGATGCGCTATTCAAAAGAACAAAAAATCGCTATTGTGCGTCTTTTTTATGGTAACAAAAATTATATAAAGACAGTGCAAAGGGAATGTCACTTATTATATCCTTAACAACGAGTACCATTTACAGACACTATTAAATATACAGTAAGAAAGTTTAGTGAACGAAAAAACTTCAAAATAAAGAAAAGAACTGTAGCACGAAATGAAAACAAGATTTGGAAATCCTCGTTTTTTTTTTCCAGGATCATTATTCTACTTTTTCTATTGAACTAGCACTAACTACTTTTACTAATTTTAGAAAATCCTGAAATATCAATCTAAAATGCGGCATCTGGACTTAATAAAACAAATTATAAAATTTTTTCAACCTTAACATTTTACAAATTTTATCCTTATAAATTAATATCCGTCCAGAGTCTTTCTGAACAAAACATGCAGGACGGACCTGACCAATCTGAGTAAGCATTGGAAATAGCTAGGTTTATGCAGCAGGATCTAGAGTTTTTAAATAAAATTCTATTTACCCACGAGTCTTTCTGCACTATAGCAGGCATGTTTAATCCAAGAATAAACATTACCTGTCTAGAGAAAATGCTCATCAAATTCAGCAACATAACAATTTTATTGTTTCCGTGGCTTTTTTGATTCTAATATAAAACTTTTTTCAATTTAATTATAATTTAAGCCTAAATATCTCAAAAATGTTAACCCAAATATGAACAATGTATATATATATATATATATATATATATATATATATATATATATATATATATATATATATATATATATATATATATATTATATTATATTTAATTGTGCATGTCCTAAAGATTTTAAAATATTTGTAGATGTATGTGTATATAAGTGTTTTGAAGTTTTTTATTATTAATGGAGAGATTTCCTTCTAGGGTAAGCGAAAAACATAATTTATTATTGTAAAATTGTAAAGTCATTTTATGTAATACACAAAAGAAAAACGTAATAATTATAAGTAACCACTGTCATATTAATTTTAGATGTATAAACACTGATGAAGGTTTTTGCCGAAACGTTTGTAATTAAACAATATGAAAAATTAAAAATAACCTTTTAATTTCAAAATAAATGTGAACCAAAACTCCCAAGAAATTAAATTGAAAAATATATGTTAATTGTTCAGAAAGCAAATAATAAAAAATATATATATATATATATATATATATATATATATATATATATATATATATATATATATATATATATATATATATATACAGGGTTGTGATTTAATAACGGATAAATTCAATAAAAGGGGAGGTATTTCTTTTTCGAAATAATCCTTGGACACGTCGATTTTATTTTTGGATCGGGCATATGTTGACATCAAATGGAGATATACAGGGTGTCGCAAGAAAGTCTGACAGAAAAAATATTTTTTTCTTAAATGGAATCCCCTGTAATTTTAGCACTTTCGGATTGTCCGTAAAATTCTGGACATGTTTTATGTATAATGTCATATACCTATCTTTAACTGTTTACGAAATAATTACTTTTAAATATAAATTATAATACTTTGTTTCAACATAAATTGATTAATAATTACATTCCACATTTTTGAAATTTATTTTATCAAATGCTGGAAGTGGCCGCCATTAACAGCTCTGCAGCACCCCAGGCGATCGTTAAATTCTTGCTGTACATTTTCAACTGTGTCTGGAGAAATATTCCTAATTGATGGCTTATCTTTTTATACTTGATTTTTGACATAACCCCAAAAAAAAGTAGTCCAATGGATTAAAAGGGCGGGTTATCTAGGTGGCCACTCATTGATCAACGTCTGCCTATCCACCGATTGGGCAAAAACTTTTAAATAATTGACACTTATTTCAAATCTATGTCAAATATTCACAAAGAGATGTGTATAGGTAATCGAAATGACTGGTTATAAATGGTTCATACTGATTTGAGATGCCCTTAATGGCGGCCACTTCAGCATTTGATAAAATAATTTTCAAAAAAGTGGATGTAATTAATCAATTTATGTTTATTATTTTAACGTAATTACTTAGTGAATAGTTGACGATAGGTATATAACATTATACATAAAAGATGTCCAGAATTTTCCGGAGAACCCGAAAATGTAAAAATATACAGGGGGTTCCATTTAAGAAAAAATATTTTTCCTGTCAAACTTTCTTGCGTCACCCTGTATATCTACATTTGATGTCAAAATATGCCCGATCCAAAAATAAAATCGACGTGTCCGAGGATTTTTCGAAAAAGAAATACCTCCCCTTTTATTGAATTTATCCGTTATTAAATCACAACCCTGTATATATATATATATATATATATATATATATATATATATATATATATATATATATATATATATATATATATATATATATATATTATTTTTGCTTTCTGTACAATTAACTATATTCTTCAATTTAATTTCTTGGGAGTTTTGGTTCATTTATTTTGAAATTAAAGGTTATTTTTAATTTTTCATATTGTTTACTACCAACGTTTCGGCAAAAGCCTTCATCAGTGTTTATAATCAAAATTAATTGGCATTACTTATAATTATTACGTTTTTCTTTTGTATTACATAAATGACTTACAATTTTACATAATAAATTATGTTTTCCTTCTAGAAGGAAATCTGTCCATTAATAATAAAAACTTCAAAACACTTATATACACATACATCTACAAACATTTCAAAATCTTCAGGACATGCACAATTAAATATAAATATAAATGTATATATATATATATATATATATATATATATATATATATATATATATATATATATATATATATATATATATATATATATACACATTGTTCATATTTGGGTTAACCATTTTTGAGATATTTAGGCTTACATTATAATTAAATTGCAAAAAAGTTTTATATTAGAATCAAAAAAGAAGCCACGGAAACAATAAAATTGTTATGTCTCTGAATTTGATGAGCATTTTCTCTAGACAGATAATGTTTATTCTTGTATTAAACATGCCTGCTATTGTGCAGAAAGACTCTTGGGTAAATAGAATTTTATTTAAAAACTCTAGATCCTGCTGCATAAACCTAGCTATTTCCAATGCATACTCAGTTTGGTCAGGTCCGTCCTGCATGCTTTGTTCAGAAAGATTCTGGACAGATATTAATTTGTAAGGATAAAATTTGTAAAATGTTAAGGTTGAAAAAATTTTATAATTTGTTTTATTAAGTCCAGATGCCGCATTTAAGATTGATATTTCAGAATTTTCTAAAATTAGTAAAAGTAGTTAGTGCTAGTTCAATAGAAAAAGTAGAATAATTATCCTGGAAAACAAACGAAAATTTCCAAATCTTGTTTTCATTTCGTGCTACAGTTCTTTTCTTTATTTTGAAGTTTTTTCGTTCACTAAACTTTCTTACTGTATATTTAATAGTGTCTGTAAATGGTACTCGTTGTTAAGGATATAATAAGTGACATTCCCTTTGCACTGTCTTTATATAATTTTTGTTATCATAAAAAGACGCACCATAGCGATTTTTTGTTCTTTTGAATAGCGCATCGACAAAAAAGCAATATAAATTATTTTTAATAGTATAGATTATCCTTAACTTTTTACAATATGGGGACGTCAAATTTATTATTATTATTTTATTATTTATATTATATTATTTATTATAATTTTATTGTTCTCATGGCTTTCTTGATACCAGTATGTTTTTTTTTTCAATTTATTTGTACTTTAAGCTAAAATATCTCAAAATGGTTCACCCAAATATCACCAATGTATATATATATTCGAAATGAAAAAAAAAAAAATTGGTTGTAGTGCATAATATACAAGGCGTTCTATTTAAAAAAATTAAAGTTGCCCATATCTTTCACTTTTTTTATTGCGAAGTATTTTTTTACTGATACATTCAAAAGCTATGTTTTCTTTTAAATTTATATCTTATACAATTTTTATATAAACATTTTTTCTATCTCGAAAAATAAAGGATCCAGAAGCCACGTAAATATAATCAAAGACCATGTACCTTGCACAATTGAATCGGATACTAAAATATATTAAAAAGAAATAAAGTAGAGAAATTTTTATTATTTTGATTGCTTAATATATAAAAGACTAAATTTTTAAATCTCAATTATATGTCAATTGTATTATTATTATTATTTGTATTCCCATATTAAAATAAATATTTAAACGTATATACATATATATATATATATATATATATATATATATATATATATATATATATATATATATATATATATATATATATATATATATATATATATATATATATATATATATATTATTTATATATTTAAAATCAGAAAAAAAAATCTTTCGTTGTAGTGCATAATATACAGGGTGTTCTATTTAAAAAAGTTGAAGTTGCCTGTATTTCTCTATTTTTTTTAATGCGATATTTTTTAATGATAATTTTAAAAGATAATACGGAAAAAAATACAATTTTCATATAAAACATTTTTTTCTATCTCGAAAAATAAAGGCTCCAGAAGCCACGTAAATATAATCAAAAACCCTGTACGGCCTTTATTTTTTAAAAATCTAGATTGTATGAATTTTATTTGGTTTTATAAATATATTGGTTAAATTTTGTTTACAATATATTTAATAATTTTTGATAAAAAATTTATACAGTATTTAAACAAAAAACCGCTATTAATAAGTCCATCAATTTCGAGAGCAGGCGCTGTATTTTCTGGGAATCTATCCTTCTTAAACTGTGCCACGGTATTTACTGCGCACTTGGTTTTATTTGTCTCTTTGTTAATTTTTAATAAACTTTTTGTTTTTTTTATAAATCAGTGTATAAAAAACAGACTGGCTGTATATTCTTAATTGCTTTTTATCCCCAATAAGTATTCAAATAAATAACCACAATTATAACATCCGTAAAATACAAAACTTAAAGCAAATTTTAAAAATTTATAAATGAAATTTATCATTATTTCTTTTTAACCAAAAAAAATTTATAGTTTTTAGTTTTTTTGTTTTGCGGCTGTACTTTTAAGTATACATAAGCATTCGATATGCCTGTTACAGATGGACAGTTTTGAAAATTATTTATTCAAAAATAAAAATTGCTTATTGGGTCAAGACTTTTCCCAATAAAATTAATTAAATTTTTGTATTTTAGTCCGTTAATTAAAAATTTACTGACAGATCGGTATGCCTATTAAAGTATAGTCGAGTGATCCCTTAAAACTTTCCAATAAGTATGCCAATTCATTTGTTAAGATTTAATTGTAAGAATGTTTGTTTGGGATAAATGATATACTGAGTACGATTGGCCCAGGATAGGTATTTTTTTACAGATGTAAGGGCCGATACATAACCTTAAACCTTACACTACATGTATGCAATTAGTTTTGCGTGAAGTAATCTTAAGACTTCATCTACAAGTATTTTTTTTTTCGTTAAATTTCGTTAGGTTTAGATAGCTTAGATTAGATTATTTAAGCGGAGATAGCAAAAATGACCTTCACCACTACAACCTTACCAGATTTATTGTGGTTTCTCCTATCGTTCTTTAGAGTACCTTGTCCAGGCCCGTCTTCTTAACTAGACTTCAGAGTCTTGACACTGGCCACTCCATATAGGTTGCTGGTTTTGGCTTTTCCTTACCAAGCCTAGTAAACCCAAGCCTACATAGTGCTTCGCAGTGGCACCACATATGTACGGCTGTTTCTTCAGTCTTCTGGTAGAACCTACACAGGCTATCCTCCACCAGGCCTATTTTTTCCAGGTGCTTGTTGAGTTTGCAATGTCCTGTTAGTTGACCTATTGTTATCCTTACGACCTTACGACTGTGGCTCAGTAGGTTTGAGGTAAACTTGGCCGAGCAGGTCTTAATGAACTGCTTTGCTGTCGTTGTCCTGGTGTTTGTACACACCATCTTTGTAACTCTCTGTCTACCCAGCTCTTAATAGATGCTCTAAAAAGGCCTGCAGAAATTCCACAGAATGGCTCAGGGCCTATCATTTTCATGTCTGATCCTCTTTTGGCTAGATCGTCGGCCTCTTCGTTACCTGGGTAGCCCTCGTGGCCTGGTACCCAGGCTACCGTAAGTTTGTTTGCTAAGCCGACTTTTTCCAGGGCCTGTATACAGCGCCCCACTAGTTTGGAATTAACTTTTGAAGAACTGATGGCCTTCAGGGCCGCTTGGCTGTCTAAGTAAATGACGGGTGTCATCATCACAGCACAAAGCATTATTGCTGCGATTTCCGCTTGGAATACCGTGGCGTGCTGACCAAGACTTAAGGTTATCTTTTCTCTAGGCTTGTCTCCATAGATGCCAGTTCCTACTCCCTTTTTGGTCTTGGAGCCATCTGTATACCAGATATGATCGGCTTTGATTGGAAGACCTTCTTTTCGGTCCTCCCTATCTGGTATGACAACCCAAAAGTGTCTGTTGAAGATGAAACCAGGGGTTGACCTGTCCGAGGGCATCTCAGACAATGAGCTGACCTCTTGGTCCTCCTCTATTTCCCATCTTGAGGTCCTTTGATGTCCTATTATTGGACTATGACCTCGTTTGAGTCTATAGAGTACCGCCGCCTTTACTTCTCCCTGTGTGTAAATGTGGAGTGGCGGCAGGTTTAGCAGCACTTCCAGGGCTGCGGTTGGGGTTGTTCTTATAGCTCCCGTGATGCATACGCATGCACACTTTGAAGTTGTCTGGTTGCTACGGTCTGCGTGACCCTTGCCCTCTAGGCAACTGAGCCGTAGGTTATCTTGGGTCTTATTACCATTTTATACTACCACAGGTTCATCTTTGGGTTAAGTCCCCAGCTTTTTCCACAAAGCCTGCGACATCTCCCTCCCGAGGGCGATTTTTGCCTCCTGAACAACTTTGTTGAGGTGTGGTCCCCAGTTCATCTTTTGGTCAAAAATCACTCCTAGATACTTGACCTCTTTTAAGAAGGGAATTTCCACTCCATTGAGCTTTGGACATCTGACTGCCCTTAGTGCTATTTTCTTTGTGAACGGAACGATAACGGTCTTTTGTGGATTAACCGACAGGCCTTCTTCCCTGCACCATTCGTCTACGATGTTCAGTGCGTTTTGCGGTCTTTCTGAAGCAATATCCAGGTGCTTGCTTCTAACTACGATGACAATGTCGTCTGCGTAGCCGAGGTCAGAAGGTCGTCGACTAGGATCGTCAAATATAATGGTGATAAAACATCTTCTTGTGGGCAGCCCCTTTCCACCTTAGCCTCCATGGTGTCCTCGCCCAAGGTGGATCTAATGACCCTGCTTCTTAGGCTGGCCTCCATCCAGTAGCATACGGTGTGCGGAATGTTTCTTCGTGTGAGAGCCTTCATTAACGATCTTCTTGGCACATTATTGAACGCTCTCTCTATGTCTAGAAATGTGCCAAGAGCCATCTCTTTGTCATTGATTGACTTTGTTAGAAGTCTACTTAGATCATCCAGAGCAGAGTCCACAGACTTTCCTGATTGATAGGCATACTGGCGGTTACTTAAAGGGTATAGTAATAGTATATTATTCCTTATGTATCTATCAACAATTTTTTCCAGCGTTTTGAGCAGGAACGAGGACAGACTTATGGGTCTATATGACTTAGGCGTTTGGTCTGAAATTCTGCCTATCTTTGGCAGGTAGACTACTGTAGCCTTTTGCCATATTTTAGGTATATAGCCCCAGT
This sequence comes from Listronotus oregonensis, assembly GCA_019359885.1. NCBI lineage: Eukaryota > Metazoa > Arthropoda > Insecta > Coleoptera > Curculionidae > Listronotus > Listronotus oregonensis. The sequence continues at coordinate 11,794 of JAHBCN010004254.1, read as the reverse complement.
CAATGCATGCTCTGAAAATTTTGCAGAGATGCGGCAGTCATATGTTCTGGCCTTTTTGAAGCAGTACCTGGTAGATTTCATCAGGGCCTGGCGACTTGTATGGGTGGAACTCGCCTAAGGCCCATTTGATTTTTTCATGTGTGCGATTCCTTTGCCTTAACCCAGTCTTCCTCTCGGGGTCTTCTGGGATTGCTGGCTTGTTCTATTGGCCAAGGTTGATTGATTATGGTTGATCCTGGAAAGTGAGTGTTAGTCAATAACTCTAGGCTTTCCTTGTTAGTGCTCGTAAAGGTCCCGTCCGTTCTGCCGGGAGCACTCGCAGTACCTTCCCTTGCGAGGACTCTGTGGACCCTGGCGCATTCCGAGGTTTCTGTGATTTGCTCGCAAAATTGTTCCCAAGAAATTCTTTTCGCCTTGCTAGATAGCTTACTGAATACAATTTTTCCAAGTTGACTTTTTTTAGCACCCCATAGGTCTATTTTCTACTTAATTAATTGCAGTTATTCTTTAAAATCTATTAATAAATAATCAGGGTATAGTCAATATTCACTATTTAAAAAGGTATACTGGGTACGATTGATCCTTTCTTTATACTGTGGACTGACGGACTAAAATATTAAAGCAAACTATAACAATGGTTTTTTTTTTAATCATGTGGGATTTAAACCTACAGTTTTTTGCAATTCATGCGGACGCTCCACCAATTAAATTACCTCTCTAAAGGCTGTCGGCAAATACTTTCTGTTTAATATCGAAATAAACACACATAACACACCTTAACTTCTACTCTAATATATATGATCAATAAATTGTTTAATTGCAATAAAAATTAGTACGCATGAGAGGAAATGAAACAAGGCAAAAGTTAACTTATGCTTTTAGTAATTTATAAACTGGTAAACGTGGTATTACTAATTTAAATGTTATTTTATGGTTGCCTAAAAATAAAAGCAAAAATACTTTAGCATATTTCAGAAAACCAAATAAATATTTTTAATTATAAAACTTCCTTAATTAAAAGTAAACATTAATTTTTTTTTATTTTTTTAAAATTTTAATTAATAACAACTTTGTTTTTTTTGCTAAAGGTAGTATTTTAATTGCAAAAAATCGGACCTCTAAAGTTTTGCAGTTCTTTACATTTCCTCTTCCGTTCATCTGTCGGATTGTCTGTCTTGTGACGTAGGACATAAGACAAACGAAAAGATAATACTTTTTTTGACCGATTTGAAAATACCCATTTTCTGAAAAAAATGTTTACCAGAAAGTAACTTTTTTTCGGGCTAGACCGAAAAGTGGTTATGAAGGACCGGAAAAATACTTTTGCCTCTTTTCACTTTTCTAGCCCTTTTTCCTACTTCGCAGATTCATAAAATGAAAAATAGCTGCTTATTTAGAACATAGCCGTTTTTATTTATATTTGTTACGGAAACGAACTTCAGTTTATTGTTATAATAAGTGTCAAATCCATGTAAAGCGGATAAATTAATAAAAAAAAAAATTGTTTATAATTGTGTTTGCGTTTTTATTTTTTTAAAATAGTTTCAGTCGAAAAAAGACATTGTATGTTGCATGACCAAAAAACAGTGTTTCAGTGTTTTGCAGGTCTCGCCAAGCTTTCAGGACTTGCCTACGGCTCGCCTGTAAAACACTTCTTTCGGGTCTTATAAAGTAAATTACTATTTAAATTATAAAACATTTTTATTTTTTTTTTAACCGATGTTATCTGAAAAAAAGGAGATAAGGATATATATATATATATATATATATATATATTTATATATATATATATATATATATATATATATATATATATATATATATATATATATATATATTGTGTGTGATATTTCTTTTGATTATTTAAGTTTTAAAAGATTTTATATGCGAATCTATAAAGGTTAAATAAAAGGGCTAAAACGGGGTGATTAGAGCACATGATTTATTTAGTGATATGTTATTATTAGGATTTTAAGGATTAATTAAAAATCATTGAAAAATTCTATATTATTCATTTAAAATGGGAATAATTTTATAATTTTTTACATAGTGTTTTGGGTAAAAATAATACCTGACTTTATTTATTATCCTCTTTATTTTTATTAAAAAAATAAAGAAAGCAAAATTGTTAGATTGTTTTCACAAATTTATGTTTTAGATTGGATTTGGTTTAGAAAATTTTGTTTAAGCCTGTATTTGGTAATTCTAAAATAGGTTTACAGATAAAAATAAATGCAATAAAAACTACTCAGTGGCTTTGAAACATACTTTTATTTTTAATTAATTATTTTTAAAATCTTCTTAGTTGATCGACTACCTAATGATGAAGCAATTCTTGCATACGTATTTGTCACTCACCAGACATAAAAGGATCGGTAAAGAAAAATAACATGCTTTCTTGTTGTGCAACGAAAATAAAGCGAATGTAAAGTAAAGCAAAAAAAATGTCTACTAAAAAATATTCAGTGCGAGAAATAAAATAAATATTTTATTGTTGCCTATGAGTTATTTTATACAAAATCGTCTAATTGGAAAAGCCAGCTCATTTTTGATTTTGTTCCTTGGAAAAATCTTTATAAAGGCCCCAAAGAATGATTTCCATGCATATTTAACTTTTTAAAGCGCCCGTTTCCGCCTGTCCGTATAAAAACGATTAAAGAATATCATTTTTATGCTTTATATTATTTAGCAACAAGAAAATTCTATAAGCAAGTAGACACGCATAAAAAAGGATTTCGCCCAAGAACCTCTACAATGCTTAAAAATGATGATGGTAAACTTATGACTGGCAAACAGAATATCCTCAATACCTGGAAAGATACTTTAAGAACCTAATCAATATAGAAGATCCGACATATCAAGAAGAGGATAAACGACAAATCGCTGAAGTCTGGGTTGACCCACCATCCAGAGAAGAAACAGCTCAATCCATTAAAGAGCTAAAAAATAATAAAGCAGCAGGAAGAGATGGCATTCCCGCGAAATGCTTAAAGAAGGGTGGACAGAAACTAGGAGATACCATACATGAGCTTATACAAAAAATATGGGAACAGGAATCAAATCCAAATAACTAAAAAGAAGGAGTTATTATATCAATACATAAGGAGGAAAATAGAATATCTTGCAAAAACTATAGAGGTATCACACCTCTTAATACATCATATAAAGTTCTGTCCAACATAATTAGGAACCGAATAACATCATATGCAGAAGAAATAGTTGGAGAATACCAAAGTCGTTTTAGACGGAAACGATCAAAAATAGACCAGCTGTTTACGTTAAGACAACTGTTAGAAAAATGCTGGGAATTCGATAGAGATTTACACAATCTATTCGTGGACTTTAGACAGGCGTATGATAGTATCTTCAGAGCAAGCTTATGGTCAGCACTAGAAAAACTTGGAAAACCCAGCAAACTCATAAGAATGATTAAAGTTTGCGTTGAGGGATCATATGGTACAATTAAAATAGAAGGTCAATACAGAGAAACATTTGATATAAAAATTGGCCTTAAACAAGAAGATGCACTGTCACCAGCTTGATTTAACCTTGCCTTAGAGAAGGTGATAACACGAACGGAACTAAGCATAAGCATCTTTGGCAATAGCGGACCCAGACTGATTCTGGCTTATGCAGATAATCTAGATGTTCTGGAAAGAAATACAATTAGCGTGAAGGAAGCCTTTATAAAACTCGAAAAAAACGAGGAGAAAACAAAGTATATGCATATGACAAGAAACACAGGACAGCGCGTTCTTGTAAGAGACACAATTTTGCAGTTATGTTTAATTTTATTTTTTGCTTTTCTGAGATTGGTGTATGGTAAGTTTAGGCAAGTTCTTGTGCTTTCATTATTTCTATATATACTAGATACATGAATTCAGAATAACTGGTTTAAAAAAATATTTTTATTGACAATTTTTATTGCAGTTTGTTCATTTTAAAAGAAAAACTAATTTGTACATATAGTAGTTTATTTGACAATCAACTGAACGAACTGGATAAAATGGGGCAAGTTTGAATGAGGCTGTACCATAAATAGCTACCCTATTTAGAGAGCACATTATTTAAAACAGCTTTTAAATAAAAGTATAATAAACTTAAGAATATTTTAGGGCCACCTCGTATTAAAAGTTATTGCTCTCTTCTGCGTACGAGATACAATAATATTTTTAATGCTATAATAAAGGCGTGTCTGTTACATTTCTTGGCTTATTAGACTGAAAGTGAAAATGATGTAGTTGTAGTATTTCCTGTTTTGTAAATCAGATTAAAAGACCAGATGTAATCAGAATATTATCTAGTTTTCTACAGATGGTCAGTAAATTTAAGATGTTAAAATTAACGACGGCAATTTAATTTGTACATAAATTTATATAAATACCATTTGTTTTTGGGCAGGTAGTTAAGTTAGACATTCTTTTAAAAAAATGCAAATGCATATAACTTGGAAATATATTTTCTTAATATGCATATCGCAAATTTTTCATTAGGTAAAGATATGTCTTATCAACATAAAAACATCTATTAGATGCTTGGTAAGCATTGCCAGTTCAAAGACATGTAAGGGTAACGATAGATGACAAAAGACAGCCAGGTTGCTTTTTTTAAAGCACGTTCAGATAAAAAAAGCAATAATATTAATAAAATTAGTCAAATACTTTAAATAAATCTGTACATATAAGATCCCCATAACATGAAAGCCTTGGAAAAAGAGGAAAAAGCCTTAAAGACAAAATAGAATCTCACTGATATATAAGATACACTGTTTAGAAACATATACGGTTCTAAACATCTTTTGCATATTTTTTTTCAGTGATCGTGCTTTTTTTTTAAAGAGAACATACAGTAATAAAGGTTGCCGTTCAAACATGAGGATATACGTAACTACCTATGAATGTTGCTTGAAAACATAATTTATTTAGTTAGTATTAATGGTGCATAGGATCGTAACTAAAGCAATCTCTTAATTGGGAATCAAAACCAAATTTTTGGTTTCAGTTACTAGGTTGATTTTTCCCGTATTACCGTTTTTTTTGTAAACATTATTTTTTTCCTATAAAAAAAGGCTTGTATTATGCTTAAAAAACTTTGCTTAAATATCTTGGGACCAAATATTTCTAACCTTTAAAGACAAAATTATTCCAACCATTAAGGAAAAACCTAATTTGTTGCTCCACAATTTTCTGCCATTTGTACTTTTGATTTTTTCCCATAGTTACTTGTGATTTTCACAAAATGTCAGAAATAATAAATTCAAGCATCATTTATTTTCTTTATAGTAGTAAAGGTACAAAAAGCTCAAAAGGCTGCGCTACCCCTGGTGGTAAATCAACACGGCATCCCGGCAAAAATAATAGCGAAGGCTGTCTTAACACAAGCGCAGGATTTGTTATTAAAAACAAAAAAAACACACTTCTTTTCCAATTAAACAATTATTTATATTTTTTTTTGAAGAGGAATAGTTGCGATTAAACGTGAAATACGACATCCAGCAAATGGTCACCACGAGACCGTTGGCAAACGGTTTACATACACCTTTTCATTAAGGTAACCCCAAAGAAAGTAGTCCATCTACAAGGGTGGTAAACTTAACAAGGAGTGCTCGATTTTTACTATTTGTCCGCAGATATAGGTTATGTTTGAACGTCACCCGTTTGCCCATTTTGCCCAAAAGGTAGATTTTTTTTATTAATTTTTATTAAATATTCAACTTTAAAAAACTATTTTGGATATGCACTTACTTTTAGAACTGTAATGTATAATATTTTAAAAAATTTAGAAATTATTACTTGTAAACAAAACAAAAAGGCAAATGGTCACAAATACCGAATTGACATTTAAATGGGCGTATATGGGCTTAAATGGGATCGAGCACTCCTTGTTAGGTTTATCACCCTGGATTCTTACTGCGGCTATGTTTTCGTTGGATCGACAAAGACAACGACGAACAGGGGTCCTCTCATCCATAAATGTAAATTTCGTCTCAAATTTTTTAATTAAGCGGCGAACTGTCGATTCATTTGGTGCATTGTTGCGACCAAAAACTACACGTAGTCTGCGAACTGTTTCCGCAAAACTTTCCTCATTGTTGTAGTAAGTTTTCACAATTATTTAACGTTGTTCGTCTGAATAGTGCTCCATGACTTTTAATTGGGTGGTCTGTATATGACAACTGTCAAAAAATAAAAATTAAATTACTTGCACAAATAAAATGGCGGCAAATATAAATCCGGCGCTCTTGTTGAGATACCCTTTATAAAACCTTCTGGGCTGAATGGTATACCACCAACAGTTAAAAAAATCTGCTTCTGAACTTGCACGTATTCTGATAGGATCTTGGATTTTTTAAGTAATGCATTTTTTCGAAGAGCAGGAAGGCCAAGAGTGTGCAACGTATCACCAAGAAAGAATATTTATTAGTTATTTGTATGGCAAATTTTAAAGTATTTGAAAAAACCTAAATTGCACCACAGAAAGACAGTACGGATTCCGTTAAAAAGTTTTTTTTTTTAAATTTATATTACCTTACTCAAACAAGCATCTTAAGTTTTTTGGAGATTATTGCCCATACCCTAAGGCATGCTCTGCTCCTTAACAACTGACTTTCCTTTTTTTTTCACCTAATGAACTTCAAGAAATCCTAATAAACTCCATTTGTAGTTTTGCTGACGATAGTACCAATTACCTTAACTTAATTATAATTAGATTATTGGATTGAAGTACCACACCTAAAGTCACGGTACCTCTTAGAAAGCTTGTGCTTTGAAGTCAAAAAGTACTAGTTGGATTTAACACTGTATACTCTATATAAATCTTAAATCAGACCCAACTTAAAATATTTTTTTATTTGCAAGATATAGGTTTTCCCATAACAATCTTGATTTTATTTAGAAAACAGCCATTGGCCATATTAATATCCCCACTTTTAACATAAGGCTTTGTCTTTCTACTCATCGATAAATTCTAGGCTTGCAGTTTCTCTTTTTAGGTATTTCCACGGCTTCTACTTAAAGAAATAGACAGTATTATTTCTTTTCTTGCAATAAGGCAACACGAACAGACACTTTTATGTCCATCTAGAAATATTACAATATTTTGACCTAATTTAAATTCCGTTTTAATAAAGCATATGCATGAAAATTTGCATTAAGTTGTCCCAGAAAACAATATCTTTGAAAATGTAACTTTTTTTCGTAAATTATTTTCCCATAATCATTTACGTTTCATTAGCAATATATCTTTTTAATCGACAGGTGATTTAAGATCCTTTCAAAAACGTAATCTTATTCAGATTTGTTTAATGCGTTGTATGGATTGCTACCTTCTCTTTTTGCAACTTTGGTTATTTAAGGTAACTTTTTACACTTAATTAAAGTAATAATGCGCCTTGATGGACAGCATACCATTAAAACTTTAGGTACAAAATTATTACATTTTTATTATTAGAAAGTAAGTTATATTGAACTTCAAAATTTAAAAAATAACATAAATCTTTGCAAATGGTAATACAGTCATAATTATGTAATAGATAAAAAAGGCATGGACATGGATAAAGTATCATATAAAACATTTTTATCTTAAAAAGTTGTGAGCTACTACCAAGTCATTCTGGAAAGTTAGCCTTAGGCCTTTTTAAAAACATAGTCATTGAACAAAGCCTACATCCTTAAATTATAGAAAAATTGTTATAAGAGTATTAATTATATAAAAATATGTATTTCTGAGCCTTTTATTAAGTATTTCCAAGATATTAAAAAAAAAACATATCCAAACAAACAAAAATAAAAAAATTAAAAATCTTTTTTAAAATATTATTAAATATTGAAAAAAATATATTTTAACAGGTAGGGTCAGAAATAAGACCTATTTTAAAAGTAGGCTTTATTAAGTACATTATACTCCACAAATGTTATAAGCAGTAGATATTTAATTCGCATATTCTAAAAATTACAATTAAAAGTCATAGTTTTCTTTTTGATGAGTTATATTGTGATCCGTATACATTACTTAAAACATATATATATATATATATATATATATATATATATATATATATATATATATATATATATATATATATATATATATATATATATATATATATATATATATATATATATATATATATATATATATATATATATATATATATATATATATATATATATATATATATATATATATATATATATAAATATAGTTATTCAAAGCCGGGTAAGGACTGCTCCCAGGCAAAGGGACTTAGACCAATTACATTGTCGTCTTTTATGATAAAAACAATGGAAAAACTGATCGACAGGTATGTCAGGGAAAACTCTCTGACAGAGAGGCCACTCCACAAAAACCAACATGCCTATCAGTCAGAAAAATCATGCGAATCTGCTCATCATCAACTGGTGACCAGATTAAAACTCGCACTGAGTTTCAAGGAAATCGCACTTGCTGCATTTCTTGACATTGAGGGAGCTTTTGATCGAACCTCCTTCAACTCAATGGCCGCGGCTGTTGCCAGACATAATGTTAACGACACCATTTGTAGGTGGATAAACAACATGTTACTTGGCAGACGAGCGCAAGCAACGTTATTCAGCGAAACAATGGAGGTGTCAGTGGTCAAAGGATGCCCACACGGAGGGGTTCTATCCCCACTACTGTGGGATATGGTTGTTGACGAACTCCTGGTGGAACTGAATAATAATGGCTTCTATACCCAGGGGTATGCGGATGACATCACTATACTTGTCGTGGGGAAGCATAACAAAACAACCTCGAAGCTTATGCAAAGGGCACTGAGAATTGTGGAGGGATGGTGCAACAAGGAAAACCTTACTGTTAATCCTGGCAAAATTGCGCTAATACCCTTCACTAGACGAAGGAAGCTGGATGATTTAATATCTCCTCACTTCTTCGGTACCACACTCGGCTATGTTCAGGAGGTAAAGTACCTTGGATTAACTCTGGATTCTAAGCTAACCTGGAATCCACATATGCAGAATGTGATTAATAAGGGCAAAATGTCTGTAATGGCTACCAAAAGAGCTGTGGGGAAGAATTGGGGATTTCAGCCACGCATAGTGCACTGGTTGTACACTGCTGTGGTAAGACCCATGATAGCCTACGGTTCAACTATCTGGTGGCCAAAAATAGAACAGAGAAAATAGAAACAATGCCAAAACGGATAAATACACACAGACCATACAAAACCCAGCTTACCTGGGGCGGTAGTGAGCGATCTCCTGGTCAGTCTCGGAATTTGGTTTGATATACCGATGGATCCAAGACTGACAATGGAGCCGGCGCAGGAATACATGGTATGACCGCCAGGTTTAATGCTTATGCTTCCCTGGGGAAATATGCCACTATTTTCCAGGCGGAAATATATGCCATTGAACTTTGTCTGCGAGAGAACTTGAGGAGGAGATATAAGGGCAGGGACATTACTATCTTCTCTGATAGTCAAGCGGCCATAAAAGCTTTGGCATCCCAACAAGTCAACTCAAGGTTGGTTTGGAACTGTCTGCGATGCCTCCTAAATCTGGCTAACCACAACAAAGTTACACTTTCCTGGGTGCCAGGACACAGGGGAATACAGGGCAATGAAAATGCAGCCTCCCTGGCCAGGCGAGGCTCCGCAGCAATGTTTGTGGGTCCTGAACCTGTTTTTGGAATACCAAAAGCCTCGGTTCGTGGCTACATGACTCGGTGGATTCAAACACAACATCAGTCATACTGGAACCACATTCCAAGGCAAAATCACAGTAAATCAATGTTGGACTCACCATCGAAAGCATTGACAAGTGAATTACTAAAACTAAATAGGAATCAGATTGGAATAGTGACAGGATTTATAACCGGACACTGCACCCCAAGAAAACATATGCACACTATGGGCCTCTATAGAGAAGAACCCATTTGCAGACGTGTGTGTGACGAAGAGGATGAGACAGCCTCTCACATCATATATGAGTGCCCTGCACTTACATACTGGAGAACAAATCAAAACCTCATGGTGGACACTAACCACCAGGAGGCTGGAGACCAGAAAAGAACAGTAAAAGGGCTACTACACCTGTCTAAGATGTCAAACCTTTTTAAGTGAAACAAATACACAAGAGATACAACAAGCCCTGTAGGCTGCAGTGTCGAGGCGGACAAAACCTCAACTTGTGTATTTACTTTATCAATCAATCAATCATTATTGCCGGAAAAGTTAAGATTAAAATGTAAGAAAATATACAACCAGTTTTTAACTTGGCGTGATGGCAAATAGGTGCAATATATTACAGTTGGACATTAACTATTATTATTAACATCATCATCATCACCTATATATATATACATATATATATATATATATATATATATATATATATATATATATATATATATATATATAATATATATATATATATATATATATATATAAAATATATATATATATATATATATATATATAAAAATATATATATTATATATATATATAAAAATAATAAAATATATATATATATATATATATATATATATATATATATATATACAGGGTGTAAAAAGTATGATGCTCATGATTTTAATGGGCGATAGAGGAGCTCAAAATAAGTCGAAAAAGCCAAGAACATATGAGTCAAAGTTAATTGTTTTCGAAATACGGCCTTTCAAAATTTTAAAAAGTTGGCAACACCGCGCCTGTTTCATTGAAGCGACTCTCGACTTCGAACGTTGTTGTGAGTTTTTGCACTGTTTACACTTTTTTAAGATGTTCATTTACATACAAATAATAAAATTACTTCCTGCAATTTATTTTGATATTAAATTTATGTAAAAAACAATCAATTATTGTTTGGTGTTTATCTGTAATTAAACAATATTGTACTTACCATAAGAATAGGCTTAATATCCATTTAAAGAACACAAATTATTAGCTTTAAAACATCACTTTTTTTGTTAAAAATAAGATTTCTCGGTCGCACACATTCCGTTTTCATCAGTCTTTGGTACACTTGCAATACGTCGGTCTTGAATTTAAAACATATCGGCATTTTTTCCCGATTCAAAAACAAACAAAAATATCGTGGCCGGATCGGTAAGCTTCTTTGAACGACTGACCTTACGTACAAAGGTAGCGCTCTGTTGCCAATTGTTTTTAGTTTTTAACTGGGAGAACAATTGTTAAAAAATTATTTATTTTTTTATTTGTAGACTAAAACATTTAAAATTTAGTTTTTATACATGCTTTAGAAAATGGGGTTTTACAGCTAAACAAGCTTTGAAAATTGTATTTTGCGCACAATTGTCAAGGAAAATATGTTTTTTTTGCACACGGTTCTGTCTTTCAATATGATTTATTCTGTCATTTACTTTTGACATAAGCGTGTGAAAACTTTTCACGACTGTAAAAATTTTCACCAGTCCTGTCAAAGTTAAAAGATAAAAAATAATAAAAAACGCATATTAATCATTATTTTTCTCAGTCGTAGAAAAGTATCGTGGCAACACGTTTGAAACTGACTCTTTGCACACCACTCGTATGACTTGTAGCACTCGCCTACGGCTCGTTTCACAAACCTCATACTCGTGTGCAAGAGTCTTTTAAAATTTTGCACAATATATATTCATTTATTATTAAATGAATCTACTGATAAGCGATTAAGACAAAATTTTCGTTTTACGGTTTACAGAAATAACTGCTTTTAAAGGGGGCATGACTGTAACATCGTTTAGACAAAAATCTGTCAAGTTTTAAATATGTCATATAAACTTTCGACATTTTGAGCTCCACTATCGCCCATTAAAA